>JZKD02S2289717.1:0-10381 GCA_000966675.3 Picea glauca
ATCTTCCTCTAGATGCTTCTCTTAATAGACATATTTAGTATAAATAAGGGTCGAGGGTATGAAAACCCTAGCTTGGATATTATTGTAACATAGCGCTGCTCGACTGGAGGTTGCCTCCTCAAAGAGGCCTGTGAACATTGCTTATTGAATCAAAGTGCTTTTTCTATTGCTATTTCGTATATGATTTCTGTTTATTGTGAAGATTATACTGGATATTTTACTGTTATTCTGCCATTTCTAGCATTTTATTTTTGTTCTACATATTTTATATATCTGGTATATTGCATCCTACTACCTCATCGACAAATTATTCCTCTTCCAAGGCTTCTCCATATGCTAGGATTTTGTATTATGTAGCTACTGTGCCCGCTCTTTGGTATGTTTCTTCCTTCACCACGACCTTCCTTTTCTTACTGAAGAAGAATTCATTAGGAGGTAACTCATCTACATATATAGGTGTTAGGTCCTCCTTGAATATCCACTCTATATTAGGGTTCCCCTTTGTGAATTGTAAGGGAGTGACAAATGCAATGGGGTTGTCGATCTCCTTGGTAACTATATCTAGGTTTTCTTCTTGTTGGTTGGGGATCTCTTTTTCCTGATTCGAGCTCTTAGTTTCCTCTGTCTTGTCCTGAGTCTCTTGTTTGCTAGGGTTCACACCCATTGAACTTTTATCTTTTTCTTGTTGTGTACCCAAAGGTTGTTAGTTTCTGCCCTGTAAAACTTGGCAACTTATCCCATGCTCTTTGAATGTATAAAAATCGACCATATCATTGGGCAACAGAGCTTGAACCCAGCTTAAGAATTCAGAGTAGGACCTCACACCTAGGAAGATTTCGTCATCAGGTGAGTCTTTGTGTTTGTATCTCTTCAGCCCAAAACTCGCCATGTGATTACTCACAACCTTATTAGGGTCGTGTTTCTTAAAATCAATGTCCACCAATTTCATTTTCTCCAAGGTCGTAGCCTCCGCTTTAGCATGGTCGAAATCTAATAAATAATATGTACCAATGTGAATGGGGAAGGGTGGCCATACCTTCTTCAATAATCCTTAAAGCTCCTTGCTTATCGCACTGAGCACATTTGTCCTCGCGATCTCGCGGCATACTAGCTTGTCTGGTAAGAATAGCGATAGAGCATATGGGGGGACGGAGGTGCCAAAAACCCTAATATACGAAACTTTCACTTCTATATACCAATATGCCACACTGCTCAAGTTGTCTGTGATGTTATCTAAGATCCTGGGAGGCGGGTGGTCAAATATAGAGACATGCATTGGTACCATTACCCAGTTGAAAATATCGTAGACAAATTCTTTGGCTTTATCTTCCCAGAGTTTCGAGTGGTAGATATGAATAGGCTCTGCATTAGTTGGAGTCCAGCTCCAACTCATTAATATGAAATGTGTCATGAAGAAAATAGTGTCCATGATGTAAGAGGACATGAATAATGAGAATGCTTTCCCGCTTTCCTTTTGTTCTCGATATTCTGTAATTCGACTGGCCAGACTGTCTGACAATAATTTGGCCCAGTCAAAAGAAAATCCATCTGCTACTGTGTGAATAAGTGGTACCCATGGGAGAAATAAGTGAGATGTGTCCTCCTTCCCATACAGTCTGCAAACCATCATCGCTATATACATGAATTGTGGTACCAACGATGATATTGAATAAATTCCATTAGTATCGACTCTAAATTTTGCGGGGTGCAAAACCAGTCTTTGATCAGATCAGATAAGCTTTTCCCAAACTGCTCACATTCCTTCTTTTTGAAACCCTCCAAGAATTCGACATTGTGAGTAAGGTTTGGTGTGGGAGGCAATTTATACATTGCCTGTAAATGCTATGGTCTAAATGTATCAATTGCAACCTTCTGCACGTTGAATATTTTCCTAGTCAAGATGTCTACATGGTCCAGTGCCCATTCGATCATATCATAATAGGGAAAAATCCATGGCATTGTTGCGATCTTGTGCATCTTTGACTGAGCAACTATTTTGTATTTGGTGGACAAGTTGTCTTTCTCGTTATCACTGGAATCATCTGGAAAATTTATCCACAGTAAAAAATTATTCTTTTGATAATCCATCGAGTGAAAATGTTCATACTCATCAGATCGTTATTTCACTTAGGTGACCTTTATTTGCAATCTCGATATTTGGGGAATTCGTACCTTTTCCTTACCATTTTGTTCTAATCTTAGTAAATTATCTTTTATCACCTGTTTTGGGTGAATCGCTTTCCCAATACATGACCGTCCATTTTCCTCTTTATGATGTTTGGGTTGTTAACTGGAATCCTATAAGAAAGCAACACGAAGAGCGTCAGGATTTTAAAATTTATGGAATTCAATGTGTTGCAAATTTCGTATCACTAACCTGTTTTATTTGTGATGAAAAAGAAAATAAAACTTATTGAACAACTATAAAAACAGAAACACAAACCAGTATATATAGTGGAAATTTGGAAATCATTTATTGGATATAGTGCTTAAGATAACGCCCATTGATGGGGGCGTTAAGGGTTTTACCGTCCAAATTTTCTAACTGAAACAAGTTCTTCCCTTCAGAAGCTGTGACTTTGAATGGACCATACCAGATATGGTCAAATTTTCCATGTTTTTTCGAGTCTTCCCTTATAGCATCCCATTTTAAAACTAAATCACCAGGGAGGAATTCCCTGTCTTTAGCCTTATGATCGAACATCTCTTTCATATTGTCTTGATACCTCTAAAGCCTTTCGCCTACCTCCATTCTGTTCTGCTGAACTTGGATCAACTGATTTATCCTTCTTGTGATGTGATTTGGTTCTTCTTTTTCATCCAACCAAAGTTTCATCACGGGTAAGGCTAGATTTATGGGTAGCACTACGTCAGTCCCATATACCATTTGAAAAGGATAAGTGCCAATCGATTTCTTGGTGCCTATCTGATTCACCCACGAGGCACACTTCAAATGTACATGCCAAGATTTTTTTTTTTCGTTCAACACTTTATTAATTATGGTAATTAGGATTTTATTCGATGACTTGGTAAGCCCATTGCCTTGGGGGTAGTATGTTGTAGAATGGCCTAGTATAATATTTTATTTCTGGCAAAATATGACCATCGCCATAGATTTGAACGCCTGTGCATTGTCTGTAACTATTTTTCTGTGACAACCGAATCTAGATAGTATGTTCTCTTCCAGAAAATCTATCACCATTGAATCTATCACTCTTTTGGTTGGAACAGCTTCCACCCATTTGGTGAAATAATCGGTAGCGTTCAAGATCCATCTATGTTGAGCACTGGAATGTGGGTTAATTTCACCTATAAAATCAAACCCCCATTTTTGAAATGGGGCATCTGTTTTAATCGGAACCAAATGTAATGTTGGGATTTTCTACTTTCCTATGAACAATTGGCAAGAATTATAGGCTATGACTTTGGTATTGACATCTAAAAAGAGTTTAGGCCAATAATATCCTACCCTTAGGATTTTATAAGCCGTTGCTCTCCACGCGTGATGTCCTTCGCATACTCCTTCGTGAAATTCATTTATGACCTTTTTTACTTATGATTCTACCAAACAAACCAATATGAAGCCTAGAGGGTCTTTCCATACCAATTGGCTTTCAGATATACAGTACTTTACCGCATGTAATTTGAGTGTCCTGGGTTTAGATGGAGATAAATCACTTGGAAGTTTAGGGTCAGAAGGTATGATACTATGTATTTATACCAACCTGATGAGGCAAAATTATCTTCGATTATAGTTGGAGCTATTTGGCCATCGAATTCATCTATGTCCACACATCCTTTGTATTCTTGCAGGTTATTTATTCCGAGTGCTCTAAAATTTGATTTGGCTAAGAGCTTAGCCAAGCGCTGTCCTTTTACGAGCTTCGTCGATTTGACCTCTAGATCAAATTCTTGAATTTTAGCGAGCCACCAAACCCTCTTCCCATCATTGTCGGGCTGTACCGATATATCTTTTATGGAACTGGTGGGCACATATGCAATTACCTTGGAGTGTAACACGTAGGTTTTGAAATCCTTCAGTGCCTTTACCATAGCATATTCTTGCTTTTCCATTATATCATATCTCAATTCTACATCTCTAAGGCTCTTACTAAAGAATGCTATCGGTTTCTCAAAACCCTCTTCATTCTTCTCAAGGAGTACTGCTGCAATCGTGTGTTCGGAGGTGAATGAGAAAATCAGAAACTCTTTTAGATAATCAGGGATGGCCAACATGGGTGCTTCACTTATAAATTACTTGATATGTGAAAACGACGCTTTGGATTCTTCCATCCATTTGACTTCGTTGTTGTTCTTCAACATGTCTATGAACAATTTTACGATTTCAGCAAAATTCGGGATAAATCTCCTCAAAAAATTTATTTTTCCTAAAAATGATTGAATTTCCTTTACATTTCTAGGGATATTTATAGTGTCTATAGCTTCGACCCTTTTAGGATCGATTTTAATTCCGTCTCGAGACACAATATGGCCCAATAGTTTACCTTCTTGCATCGCAAAGTGAGATTTATTGGGGTTTAAGGACAAACCAAATTTTCAACATTTCTCGAACGTTTGCTTGAGGTGTATCAGATGATCTTCATCGGATTTAGAAAAAACAGTCAGATCATCAAGGTAAATGACCATGAATTTATCTCTCTTGCCGATGAAAGTGATATCCATAGCACGCTGGAAGGTAGCACCTGCATTCATTAAACCAAAAGGAATTTTGTCATACATAAATGTGCCCCAAGGGGTGGTGAAGGTTGGCTTCTCTTTATCGTGCTCGCTGACATTGATCTAATTATAACCCAAAAACCCATTGATCATTGACATTCATTTTCCCCAACCACCTTCTCCAAAATGTGATCCATTTTGGGAAGTAGATAATTGTCTTTGAGGGATGATTTATTTAGATTTCTAAAATCCACACACAATCTAATATCTCCACTCTTCTTCCTGACTAGGACCAGTTTAGCTACCTAACCAGAGTATCTCAGTGGCACGATTATTTTTGCGTCCAAAATATTTTTAACTTCCTTTTCAACCACAAGAAATAAAATGGTATTGATTTGCCTGAGTTTATGTCTAAAAGGTTTAACACCGGGCTTCAAATGTATTTCGTGTTCGATCACCATGGTGTCATAAGTTCTTAGCTCATCGTAAGACCAAGAGAACACATCTTTATACTGCTAGAGTAAATATGCATACTTAACTTTCATCTTAGGGGGAAGATATTTTGATATATTTACTATTATAGGCTCCTCTTTGGTCCCTATGTCACAATCTTCAACTTCTTCTGGTTGAGGTTGTAAAGTAGATTTTAGGGGCATGTCATTTTGGTCAAACAATATGTCTAGAGGGATTAGTCCTTTCAGAATTTGATTGTTTTTTAAAACTAACATGCGATGATTCACGATATTTTCTTGGAGCTCTTGAGGACCCTCCCCTTCTTGCATAATCCAAGTATGGTAGTTTTGGTTTTCTTGGTCAATGTGAGTTTCAACGAAATCATCCACCATTTCAAGGAATTTTCTGATCTGTTTTTCATCTTCGAAGACCTTCTAGTGTTGTATATTATTCGGTATGGAGGGTTTGTGCCTCACCTCTATATGATACTTTAGTTTGAAAGTTGTAGGAGGTGCGAAAGTTGAAGTTGCTTTGGCTAATGAATCAGCTTTTAGGTTTTCTGTACGTGGAATGTAGTGAACATTTACCGATGAGAAAAAGTTTTCTATTATATCCCATGCACAATTTCTGCAAGATCTTAATCTTGGGTGTTTGGCCTGGTACTGTCGATTTATCTGCTTCACAATCAACTCCACATCTCCATAGACTTCCAAGTTATTTATGTTCATCTTTCTGGCAGCTTCTAGTCCCAAGACTAGGGCTTTGTACTCACATACATTATTTGTGTAGTCTATGTCCCACTGTAGTCTGTCAGAAAAAGGGATAACAAATTCATTTTCAAGTGCTACAAAAATTACTCCTGCACTTGTTCCTTCACATGATGAAGCGCCATCAAAGAACATTTTCCAAATCCCAGAGTTATACAAATTTTCATCTATTTTTATTTATTTATTTTCCTCTATAGAATTTTCTTCTATACAATTATTTGCACCATCATCAAAAGATAAAATACAATTACCCAGGTCTTGATCGACGACATAAACAGGGTAATTATTAGGATTCTATGGATCACTTACTGTATATGCTAATCGTGTCTCTCTGTATAGCCGAGTGAGCTGTCTGCCAAAAATAGGAATCGTGGCATAGGTCATGTCTAATTGACAAGATTCCCCAAGCTTGGCTCCCCAAGACCTGGATAAGAGAAAACCATACTTTGAAGGTATATCAACGATAACTACATCCATTAGAAGGTTTTTTACCGAAACCTGTGCAAGAGTTACCACTAGATATTTGATCATGCCCATACACTTAACTCTCCTTGAATCAAAAGAATATAGGTCTCCATATGGCCTGGTGATTTCAAGGCCTATTCTATCCATAATAGACTTGGGCATCACGTTATATGAGGCTCCAGAGTCTATCATGCAATTATGCAGCAGACGATCTTGCACATTCAGTGTGATATAGAAAGGGGCGACGGTACCCCTGGCGCCTTCGAAATGCGGGCTGAAATTTATATTAGGCTTATCATCTTCCAAATTTATCACATCAGGCTGACTTTCTAAATCTGAAAAATTTATCATTTTGGTTATTTTCTTTCGGTACAAAGGATTCTTTGCCAATTCGACCAAGGGTATTTGTATATTTATCTTGTTTATCTCATTTTCCAGGCTGAAACCCCCCACGGGTTTATCTGTTTATTTATTTAAATCTTTGGTTTCCTTCCTTTATAACTTATTTATTTTCATTGCTTTATTTTCAGTTAGTTTTGTTTCCAATGTTTGTGTTCTGGCTACCTTAATTTTCCCAGATTGGGCCTCAACCTCCTTTATTTTGGTATTCTGTATCTTGGTGTCTTTCAGAACGAGCTCATATGTTTCACCTCTTGGCAGGATTTTCTTTGGTTGATTAGTTGACACATATTTATTTTTAGGCTTCAGATTGTACTTGTGTTGGAGCTCAGCCATTATAGTATCAGCCATCCCTTGATAGGCATAATTATTTATGTTGTTATCTTTATTTGACGGTTGTTCTATGTTCATAGACCTCTCATAATATTCCTTGGTTAGATGAGGTTTTACACAATCATCGCCCAAATTTTTAACGTCTTCTCCTAGATCCTCAAACTCTTGCAAGTCATTTCCTCCTATAAATTTTTTGATTTTTAAAGGAGTTTGATTTTTTGGTGTTCATTTTTAATCTGTCTTTGTTGAATTTGAGGATTGGGGTTTCTTCTGAAATCTCTCTTAATGAATTGATCTTATTTGGATTGATCTAGCTTCATCCTCGAAATTTTATTTGATATCTCTTTTATTATCCTAGCCATATCATCCATTTTATCATCTGAGGACCTCTCTAATCCTGAAGTTCCCGCTTGTTCTTTAAAACATTTGGTCTCTCTATTTCCCATTTCTATTTTTTTTTTTAGTTTACCAGAAGCCATCATGTTTGACTCAATCTCCATGGCATCATATTGCATTTGGGTTATGTCAACCCATCTCATTTCTCTTAATAAAAGTGAGAAATTTGGTTCGAAGGCTCTCGCAAAGGTTACCTTGGCTGCAGGTTGGGACATTTTAACCTCGACTGGGATCTTATTGTATAATTTGTTAAATCTTTGAATGAATTCCATAACCGTTTCTGAACTTTTTTTCTTCAAAGATCCAAACTCAATCAGATAGTATAAATGGTCTTTCCTTTTGCCCCATTGCCTAAGAAAAGAATCTTCTAGAGAATCATAGGATAATATCGAACCTGTGGGCAAACTTCGGAACCAGGTTCTCACCTATCCTTCGAAAGTTTGGACAAACAACCATGAATAAACATCTTCATGTTAGAGACCTAGGATGTCAGCAAAATGGTCAAAGAAATTTATATGTTCAGTCGCAGTTAGGTCTCCTTCCCCTGTAAACTTAGGTAGGTTTTTCATGTAGTTTTCAAGCAGGTAATGCCGGTGTACCAGGAGGACTAGAGGAGCATATCTGCCAGTTACTTTAGAAAAATTCCCGGGTGCTGGGGGCAGCCCTTGGCCTCCCACTCCTCCTCCTTCCGTAGCCATAGATACTCTAGGAGAGGAAACCGGTACGTTGTACATAGGATTTTGGTATATGTATAGCGAATCTTTAGCTTCTTCGGGAGACGAGAAAACTGAAAAAGGTGGAAACGGGATATGGGGGCTTGGTTCCTCTGACTTGCAAGAGATGTAATCAGGGGAACTCATAGGTGTGGAATATGAGTATATGGTATACTCTTCAAGATTAGTGGGGTTGGGAAATATAACTGAAGAGTTATGGGGGTATCAGTTTCAAATTTAATTTCTGGGAAAGCTAAATTTGGGTTTAGGGTTTCGACCTCGACTATCTTCGTTTCTTCGGAGAGGGTTTCGATGAGAGCTCATTGCAAAGCCACCGCTTCGAGTGGGATCTTGTTCTTAGGTTGTGTGTGTCTAAGTTGGTAGACTGATGTTGGAGTTACTTCACACACACCTAGGATTTATTTTTCCTAAGGTTATTCCTTGTTTATTAGTCATAATTAGTCATTATCCAGTCTCCTATATTTTAGGGGAGAATATTCCACCTGGAGAATATTCTCTTTCAGTTGAAACTTCAGTTTGACTAGTTGAGTTGAGTTTAGATGTTGCATTGGTTTTTTCACCATGCAACATTGGGATCATCACCAACTCACCACTCTTTGTTTAGTCAGTTAACCGAAGACTAGTTGACTAGTTAACTCAGCTAGGTGGCAGTTCACTCCTGTAACTGCCTGAGAAACTAGACTAGGTGGCAGTTTACTCTTGTAACTGCTGGTGTGTGTCCATATAAATATAGACCACCACTATGACTCATTATTTACTCATGTATCCTATATCTATTGTAAATTATTCACTCTTTATGTGTGGAATACGGTTAATGAGAATTCTTCCATTCTTTCTACCTTGCTTCTTCTTTCTCAATTTCTCTCTACAAATGTGTGTAGTATTTTCTAGATAGATATATTCTGTGTAGGTTCTACACATTTACATGGTATCAAAGCCAACATATTGCTAAACAAAAGCTACACCAAATCATTTTTTGCAGGTACAAAAGATGGAAGGAAACAAAAGATGGATTATTCATCGAAAATACTTCTCACGCCTCATAACTATTTGGAATGGAAGACAAAGATTATACTTCTTCTTAGATGTAGAGGCTTATACCAAATAACCATGGAAATGGAAGTAGAGCCTGATTCTGTCGATGATAAAAATGACTTTCTCAATAGACAAGATATGGCCATAGGAAGTATCGATATGTTTGTTTCTCCCAAACTTTTCCATCAAGTATATGAAGAATCACAAGGATTAAATCCAAATGAATTATGGAACAGATTGGAGGTTCTATTTAGAAATAAAGAATATTGTGAAGATTTCATGCAGGAGGTCGAATAGATAGAGCCATAAGAGAAGCCATCAGAAGATCAAGCCTCTTATTATGAAGAGTCTTCTACAATTTTTTTTGTAGAAATTAGTATTCCAATAATCGAAGATGATGTATACTCCATTTCAGATTTATTTTCTGAAATTCATGTGGAAGATATATGGCATGCATCTCAGGATTCACATGCAGACACTTTTGCATGCACCATGCATGCATCTCAGGTGTAAAAAAGAGAGCTGCGCACATCAGATGCCATGCTGATATTTTCTAAGAAAAATTTGCAGAAACAAATTGGATATTTGAATTTGTCTCGGGAAAATATCCAATTTCAAAAAACAAATCGTTCGAAACAGAGTCCGGAAAGTGAAGTTATGATCATTTTAAAATCAACAAAATTTCAGCATTTTTCTGGAAATGGTCGCACGGTTTTCAAAATTTCATCCAAACTTTATTTGGATATTATTCATTACAAGAAGATAAAGTGGATATGTGTGGAAATATCAATGATGCATATACTTCATCAGATCCATGCAGACATCTACATATTCAACAAAATCTTCAAAGAGCACAAACTTGCATAGTTGCGAGGTCTTCTTGGAGTGAAGGACATGGTTACTTAGCAGCTGCCTTTTGTTCCTTATCATTTTTTATTTTATGCATTGTAATTTTAGGGGGGTTTTGTTCCCATGATATTTTCCCTCTTTCCTCATTTAGTGCAGTGTATCTTTTGTATTTGGGTACCTAACATGGCCTCGTAGCCGAGACCCATTCTTTATTTTCACCATAGTGATGTTCAGGGGGGGTGTTGGAGTTACTTCACACACACATAGGATTTA
>JZKD02S2289717.1:10431-31119 GCA_000966675.3 Picea glauca
TTTATTTTTCCTAAGGTTATTCCTTGTTTATTAGTCATAATTAGTCATTATCCAGTCTCCTATATTTTAGGGGAGAATATTCCACTTGGAGAATATTCTCTTTTAGTTGACACTTTAGTTTGGCTAGTTGAGTTGAGTTCAGATGTTGCATTGGTTTTGTCACCATGCAACATTGGGATCATCACCAACTCACTACTCTTTGCTCAGTCAGATAACTGAAGACTAGTTTACTAGTTAACTTAGCTAGGTGACAATTCACTCCCGTAACATCCTAAGAGACTAGACTAGGTGGAAGCTTACTCTTGTAACTACTGGTGTGTGTTTATATCAATCTAGACCACCACTATGGCTCATTATTTACTCATGTATCCTATATCTATTGTAAATTATTCACTCTTTATGTGTGGAATATGGTTAATGAGAATTCTTCCATTCTTTCTATCTTGCTTCTTCTTTCTCAATTTCTCTCTGAAAATGTGTGTAGTATTTTCTAGCTAGATCTATTCTGTGCAGGTTCAACACATTTACAACCGCAGTGGTGGGCTTAAGGAAACGTCTTAATTTTAGTATTTTTTCAGGATCAAGATTTGGCATGGTCTGTTTACCATCTAGATTTTGTTTGGTGTTCCTTCGACCGGATGCCAACTTACTTAATGTGGAGTCACCAAGTGAATAATAAAAACTTATCCTTTATAAGGTGTTCACTCTTTGTTCACTATCAAAGAGTAGAAACTTGAAAATGTCATTCTCCCAGGGAAAATGATTTCATATCTCCATCCTCGACAACGACACCAAAAAGATGTTGTTCCAGAGTCTGTACTTAAGGCTATAAAGTACCGAGGCTAGGCATCCAAAAGAGTGTGAAAGATATAATTCAAGAAAACAACTGGGAAAAGAAGCTAAGGCTGGTTTCTAAGTTGTCTGGGTCTAGCTTCCTGCTATTCTTAAATGTTTATATCTCGTTCAATGGTTGCCCATGAACATTCGAGTTCGGCCTGGGTAGTAGCAGTTTTCAGAATGGTATCTAAAAGGTTTAAAGCAAGGCTGGTTTTATCTGAGAGATCGAGTTCTATGTTGGGTTTTATTTCCATAGGGACAGTCATAAAGGAACATATTTTTTATAAAGTGTTGGTTGTTGTTTCACCTTTAGATTATACAAGAAAGAATCCTAAAATCGAATTAATAGTATAACGAAACCAAAGGTTGTTTTCCGTAACTGAGTTAAATTTTAAAACCATGCATGAAGTGAGAGAAAACATAGATCTGTTGAACAATGTGAGGCATCAATCAATTAAGAATCTCACTTTGTGATAGAAGAACAAAATAAGCAAGAAAAACTTTAATGAAGCATATGATATAGAGATCTAAACAATTCACAGGTCTTGTACCTGCTAATAGCCGATACAGAGGAAAAGCTGTAAATGATTAGATAACTGGAATAAATGACCACCACAGTAGAGGTTGTACTAAATTGTAGCTAATCATTCATTAAAGACACATACAAAAAATGATGTGAAATGCGAAATAACAGAAGAAACACATAACCCAGTCTTGACGGAAAAAAGAGTCTTCGATCTGCCTTGTATTAATTCTGGCAAAAGAAATATTCTCTGGTACAATCGGCCAAAGGAAAAAATCCCTTGGTGGATTGTTTCAAAATTATACTTATACAAAATTAAAATGCTTTGAATTCTAATCATTCTAAAAATTTCGGTTACAAATGGAAAATGAAGCTTTTCACTTCCTTGTGTCTTGTCTTCCTCCACGTAGGTAGGGCGTTTTCTTTTCTTGTTCTCTGGCTCCAAAAATAGGATGGGATAGGCATATGCTACTACTTTCCTCCAGAAGTCTACCCTTTCCCCTGCTCGATACAAATAACACACCTTTCTACCAGCTGGGCTATCATCTTGGAAGGTTCGGCTTGGCTGTTCACCTCGAAAGTGTAGAAATTCTTTGCCAACTATGGCAATCTTTTCCCTACTTGTCAGTCTTCCATGATGATAGACCACAATTGCAATTTTTGTCTTATCAACCATTTATCCACTTAGGCGATATTGACTTGACTTACTTGGGATAAATCAATTTGTCCTTTTTCCCCATTTTCCTTGATATCCAACAGATGTTTGGCAATGTTAATTTTTCCTAGTGTTCCAACACTACCTTCTTTGTTGAGATCTAACAAATTTTTATTTATTAAGACAAATGTTTCTTCACAAGCATATCTCATCTCTTTATCTCTTTTTCTACTCTTGGATATATTATGTTCCCATGCCTTCAGTAATATGTTACCTCTAGTTTTCTCTAGGATAGACAACCTGGAACTGATGGCCACCTCTTCTTTCATTATTGCTATAACATCTTCTTGGAAAGAAACCCGAGCTGCTACACCTTCTCTTTCTCTCAAGGAGATATCTTTTAATGCTTGTTCTATTGTATGAAAATGATTCTGTATGGCTTCTACTTTGGCAAGTAGATATTGTTGAGATACTTCTAACTTATTTCATATTTCCATGGAAAGGGTTTGGAATACCATTATGTTTATGACCTGGTTTTCAACAGAAATTAATTCAGATTGCAACAGTTTTATTTTCTCGTCTTGTTGACTTACCTGCCTTTGGCTTATTTGTGCTGACTGATGCATCTTCTCAAGGTCGGATTTAAGTCTCTCTATTTCCTATTGATCAGTCACTTTGGCTTGCTCAAAACCTTTATTTGCTTCATCCCTGTAATTCACCTTTGCCGTTGCTACCCGAGCCTCCAATTTGCTGATCAATAGGTTCTTTTGTTTCAATCGTGCCTTCAAAGTTCCGACTGAATATTGGTTGGTTTTTGCGTATGCCCCCAATGTTCCTTCTACCTCATTGGTGAATTCTTCCTCTTCCAAGGCTTCTCCATCTGCTAGGATTTTGTATTTTTTAGCTACTGTGCCCTCTCTTCGGTATGTTTCTTGCTTCACCATGGCCTTCCTTTTCTTACCGAAGAAGAATTCATTAGGAGGCAACTCTTCTACAGAGATATGTGTCAGGTCCTCCTTGAATATCCACTTTGTATTAGGGTTCCCTTTTGTGAATTGTAAGGGAGTGACATATGCAATGGGGATGCTGATCTCCTTGGTAACTATCTCTGGGTTTCCTTCTTCTTGGTTGGGGATATCTTTTTCCTAATTCAAGGTCTTAGTTTCCTCTGTCCTATCCTGAGTCTCTTGTTTGCTAGGATTTGCACTTGTTGAAATTTTATCTTTTTCTTGCTGTGTACCCGGAGGTTGTGAGTTTTTGCCCTGTAAAAATTTATGGAGGCAACTTCTCCTGTGCTCTTGGAATGTATAAAAATCGACCATATCACTGGGCAACAGAGCTTGAACCTGGCTTAAGACATCAGGGTAGGACCTCGCACCTCGGAAGATTTCGTCATGAGGTGAGTCTTCATGTTTGTATCTCTTCATGCCACAGCTCGCCATGTGATTACTCAAAACCTTATTAGGGTCGTGTTTCTTAAAATCAATGTCCACCAATTTCATGTCCTCCAAGCCCATAGCCTCCACTTTGGCATGGCCAAAATATAATAAAGAATATGTACCAATGTAAATGGGGAAGGGTGTCCATACCTTCTTCGATACTCCTTTGAGATCTTTGCTTATCCCACCAAGCGTAGTTTTCCCGACGATCTCGCAACATACTAGCTTGTCTGGTAAGAATAGCGACAGAGCATATGGGGGGAAAAAGGTGCTAAAAACCCTAATATATGAAAATTCTACTTCTATATACCAATATTCCATGTTGCTCAAGTTGGACATGATGTTATCTGAGGTCCTGGGAGGTGGATGGCTGAAGCTAGAGACATGCATTGGTACCATTACCCAGTTGAAAATCTCGTACATGAAATCTTTGGCTTTATCTTCCTAGAGTTTCGAGTGGTAGATATGAATAGGCTCTGCATTAGTTGGAGTCCAGCTCCATCTCATTAATGGGAAAGGTGTCATGAAGAAAATAACATCCATGATGTAAGAAGACATGCAAAATGAGGATTCTTTCCAGCTTGCCTTTTGTTCTCGATATTCTGTAATTTGACTGGCCAGATTATCTGACAATAATTTGGCCCAATCGAAAGAGAATCCCTCTATTACTGTGTGAATAAGAGGTACCCATGGGATAAATAAGTGAGAGGTGTCCTCCTTCCCATACAGTCTTCAAACCATCATCGCTATATACATGAATTGTGGTACCAACGATGAGATTGAATAAATTCCACTAGTATCGGCTCTGAATTTTGCTGGGTGCGAAACCCAGTCTTTGATCAGATTGGATAAGCTTTTCCCAAATTGCTCGCATTCATTCTTTTTGAAACCCTCCAAGAATTTGGCATTGTGAGTAAGGTTTGGTGTGGGAGACAATTTATACATTGCCTGTAAATGCTATGGTTTGAATGTCTCAATTGCAACCTTTTGCACGTTGAATATTGTCCTAGTCGGGATGTCTACATGGTTCAGCACCCATCCGATCATATCATAATAGGGAAAAATCCATGGCATTGTTGAGATCTTATACATCTATGATTGAGCAACTATTTTGTATTTGGTGAACAAGTCGTCTTTCTCGTTATCGTTGGAATCATCTAGAAAATTTATCAGCTCCGATTGCAAAATATTGGAGACATATGCCCATGTTTTGACAATATTGATACTTCTAGGCAAGGTATCAGAAATAATATTTGAACCTTGACCTGGATTCTCAGTAGCTTCCTTGAATGCTTTTCATGGAGCCATGATATAGAACCTTGCAATTAATTCCCCTGTTACAGAAAATTAAAACACAGACATAGGTTATCTTGCTGAACTTGGCTCTGGGCAAATTAGAAAGAAATCTAAGATAATGACTAAAATATTTTCTCTTTGAGCACTTAATTTTGTGCGAGTCCTTTCTGACATAATGTTTAAGTCATTTAATAAAAATATTTAGAAATAAAACGGGATCTTACTATCAACCACCTCATTAAATATCTAATAAATTCCATAGATCTTTGTTAATGCGCGATTCGACAGGATCACGACAACGTTTAATTCTTGGTCCGTAGGTTGTATGGGTTGAAGGTCATCTAAGGTGTTAATTAATCTAGTTCAACCTTTTATTAAGTGTGTTTAGTCCTTAATCCCTTTTTCAGAGTTCACAGTATTGTATGATTTTACTGCTAGTCGTTGAACCGCGAACCCTGAATTCACGATATTGCGATTTGGTTGATTAACTGTGATTTGACTTAATATTTTAATTGACCACGATTAATTAACGAATATCATGACTTCAATGATCGGAGTTACGAATGTGTTGTTTCTGAAGTAACAACGGTCGGGTCGCGAAATCGCGAAGTAGATTAACTATGGATTAAAAGTCATTATTCTTTTTATTAACCAATTAAACTTAATCCAACTTCTCCACTTCACATATCGGGATATCGAGGGTTCAGATATGTATAACCATGATATATGCGAAATCCTGAAATCTGACTTTCTAGACCTAGGTGTATCATCTCAATACTTAGAAAATAGGCGGCTCCAACCTTTGATAACCAGAGTATTCGAAGAATATAAGTGTTCCAACATAGGCTCCAACTAGGGATCTCGTCTCCTTGCGGGACAAGAAGAACATTAGACCAAGTGCCTTTATTGGGTAAATGGAGTCATTAGCTTGCTTCTGCGAAACTTGCTCTGAAAGAGGATACATAGGGAGAAAGGGGGTTTCATCCTTACCTTTGAAAGCTTTCGAAACTTTATCACTCTCTTATCTCAATATTATTCCTCCTGCTACTCTAATACTAAATTCGGGTCTACTCAAGATGATCAAAACAACCTTGGCGATTTGAACAGGTTCTGTTGATTTTGCTTGCATCAAGGTGAAGTAACTTCAATGTTTTTAATCAGGGAGTCTTGCACGCATCTTGGATGTAGATTAGGTTTCAAAGAAAATTAATTACCAGAGTACGGTACAATTCATGTGTAACAGGATTACAAATATTTTAGACATTGCTTCATTTCCAGAGTGCCTATTCAGTACCTTGGTGAAGTTGTTTAATTCCCTTTATTGAATTTCCTTTCACCACTTCAAGCTGTAGCTTTGCATTTAAATGCTGAGATGAGGGAAATAATTTTATGAATTTCCTTTCACCATATGTCTTATATTTTCCTTTTCCATGAAGTGGGGGAAATCAATTAGTATAAAGTATACCAGGGGTAATATCTATGTATAATTTTGCAGCTAACGTCTGTTAACTCACTTTGATTACTCTGGATAAAATTTCCTTTGACCTTCTAAACATCTTAGTTGGCAGGGAAGTGTTAGGGGAGAGTTTATTTCTAGGGGCCTTCTTTTGAGAAAGACTAATCGTCAAGACCTACTAAAAAAACCAAGGGAGTTAGGATTGGCCTAAGCATATCTAAGTTTAGTGGGAGCTGAGGGTTCGCAAGAACTCACCACCCTTTTTGCTGGCATTCAGAAAAATCGTTTGTCGACTTTCAGAGCTAAAGTGCAACCTCTTTTCCTTTTGTGAAAAACATGGGAAGATATCAGGATTCAAGGGGAAAGAATCAAAGATTCAGGACAGAGTGACAAAGAAGGTTTCAGATTTTGTAAGCACAGGTGTTATAGCACAATCCAGACTCCTGGAACCTTTTTCTTATTTAGGACGCTTCACTTCTTCTGTTTTATTTTGATTATTTTTATCTTATCCAGGGGAACTTTTTAGAATCAACAGTAAAAAAATACTCTTTTGATAATCCATCGAGTGAAAAATTTCATACTCATGAGACCGTTATTGCACTTAGGTGACCTTCATTTTCAATCTAGATATTTGGGGAATTCGTACCTTTGCCTTACCATTTTGTTCTCATCTTAGTAAATGATCTTTTATCACCTGTTTCGGGCGAATCAGTTTCCCAATACATGACCGTCCATTTTGCTCTTTATGATCTTTGGGCTGTAAACTAGAGTCCTGTAAGAAAGAAACATAAAGAGCGTTAGGATTTTAAAATTTATGGAATTCAATTTGTTGCAAATTTCGTATCACCAACCTATTTTATTTGCGATGAAAAAGAAAATAAAACTTACCAAACAACTATAAAAATAGAAACACAAACCGATATATACAGTGGAAATTTGGAAATTATTTATTAGATATAGTGCTTCAGATAACGCCCATTGATGGGGGCGTTAAGGGTTTTACCATCCAAATTTTCTAACAGAAACAAGTTCTTCCCTTCAGAAGCTGTGACTTTGAATGGACCATACCAGATATGGTCAAATTTGCCATGTTTTTCCGAGTCTTCCCTTCTAGCATCCCATTTTAAAACTAAATCACCAGGGAGGAATTCCCTGTCTTTAGCCTTATGATCGAACAACACTTTGATATTGTATTGATACATATGAAGCCTTTCGCCTACCCCCATTCTGTTCTGCTGAATTTGGATCAACTGATTTATCCTTCTTGTGATGTGATTTGGTTCTTCTTTTTCATCCTACTAAAGTTTCATCAGGGGTAAGGCCATATTTATGGGTAGCACTACGTCGGTCCCATATACCATTTGAAAAGGAGACGTGCCAATCGATTGCTTGGTGCCTATCCGATTCGCCCACAAGGCGTACTTCAAATGCACATGCCAAGATTTTTTGTTTTCGTTCAACACTTTCTTAATTATGGTAATTAGGATTTTATTTGATGACTCGGCACGCCCATTGCCTTGGGGGTAGTATGCTATAGAATGGGCTAGTATAATATTGTATTTTTGGAAAAAGATGACCATCACCATAGATTTGAATGCCTGGGCATTGTCTGTTACTATTTTTCTGGGACAACCGAATCTAGATAGTATGTTCTCTTCCAGAAAATCCATCACCACCGAATCAGTCGCTCTTCTAGTTGGAACAGATTCCACCCATTTGGTGAAATAATTGGTAGCGGTCAAGATCCATATATGTTGAGAGTTGGAATGTGGGTTAATTTCGCCTATAAAATCCAACCCCCACTGTTGAAACAAGGCATTCGTTTTAATCAGAACCAAAGGTAATGCTGGGAGTTTTTTCTTTCTTGCGAACAATTGGCAAGATTTACAGGCTTTGACTTTGGTATTGAAATCTGAAAAGAGTTTAGGCCAGTAATATCCTGCCCTCGGTATTTTATAAGTTGTTTCTCTCCACACGTGATTTCCTCCACATACTCCTTCATGAAATTCGTTTATGACCTTTTCTTCTTCTGATTCTACCAAACAAACCAATAGGAAGCGTAGAGGGTCTTTCCAGAACAATTGGCTTTCGGATATGCAGTACTTTACCACAGGTAATTTCAGTGTCCTGGCTTAAGATGGAGATAAATCACTCGGTCATTTTAGGGTCATAAGGTACGATACTATGTCTTTATACCAACCTGATGAGGCAAACTTCTCTTCGATTTTTGTTGGAGCTATTTGGTCATCGAATTCATCTATGTTCACAAATCCTTCGTATTATTGTAGGTTATTTATTCCAAGTGCTATAAAATTTGATTTGTATAAGAGATTAGCCAAGCCTCGTCCTTTAATGAGCTTCGTCTGTTTGACCTCTAGATCATATTCTTGAATTTTAGCGAGCCACTGACCCTTCTTCCCGTCACTGTCGGGTTGCACTGATATATCTTTTATGGAACTGGTGGGCACATATGCAATTACCTTGGAGTGTAAAACGTAGGTTCTGAAAGCCTTCAGTGCCTTTACCATAGCGTATGCTTTCTTTCCCATTATATCATATCTCAATTCTTCATCTCTAAGGATCTTACTAAAGAATGCTATCGGTTGCTCAAAACCCTCTTCATTCTTCTAGATGAGTACTACTGCAATCGTGTGTTCAGAGGCGAATAAGAAAATCAAAAACTCTTTTAGATAATCAAGGTTGGCCAGCACGAGTGCTTCGCTTATAGATTTCTTGATATGTGCAAATGACGCTTTGGCTTCTGCTGTCCATTTGACTTCATTTTTCTTCTTCAACATGTTTGTGATCAATTTTACGATTTCAATAAAATTCAGGATAAATGTCCTCAAAAAATTTATTTTTTATAAAAATGATTGAATTTCCTTTACATTTCTAGGGATATTTATAGTGTCTATAGCTTCGACCCTTTTAGGATCGATTTAAATTCTATCTCGAGACACAATATGGCCCAGGAGTTTACCTTCTTGCATCACAAAGTGAGATTTCTAGGGGTTTAAGGATAAACCAAATTTTTGGCATTTCTCAAATGTTTGCTTGAGGTGTATCAGATGATCTTCATCAGATTTAGAAAAAACAGTCAGATCATCAAGGTAAATGACCATGATTTTATCTCTCTTGCCGACGAAAGCGATATCCATAGCACGTTGGAAGGTAGAAACTGCATTCATTAAATGAAAAGGAATTTTTTCATACATAAATGTGCCCCAAGGGGTGGCGAAGGTTGTTTTCTCTTTATCGTGCTCACTAACAGTGATCTGATTATAACTCGAAAACCCATCAATCATTGACATTCTATTTTCCCCAACCACCTTCTCTAAAACGTGATCCATTTTGGGAAGCAGATAATTGTCTTTGAGGGGGGATTTATTTCGATTTCTAAAATCCACACAGAGTCTAATCTCTCCACTCTTCTTCCTAACAAGGACCAGGTTAGGTACCCAGTCAGAGTATCTCAGTGGCACAATTATTTTTGCGTCCAAAATATTTTTAACTTACTTTTCAACCATGGGCAATAAAATGGGATTAATTTGCCTGGGTTTCTGTCTGAAAGGTTTAACACTGAGCTTCAAAGGTATTTTGTGTTCAATCACCATGGTGTCATTAGTTCTCAACTCATCGTAAGACCAAGCAAACACATCTTTATACTTCTGGAGTAAATCTGCATACTTACCTTTTATATCAGGGGGAAGATATTTTTATATCTTTACTATTCTAGGCTCCTCTTTGGTCCCTACGTCGCAATCTTCAACTTCTTCTGGTTGAGGTTGTAAAGTAGATTTTAGGGGCATGCCATTTTGGTCAAACAATCTTTCTAGAGGGATTAGTCCTTTCAGAATATGATTTTTTTTAAAACTAACATGCGATGATTTTATTGGAACTCTTGAGGACCCTCCCCTTCTTGCATAATCCAAGTATGGTCATTTTGGTTTTCTTGGTCAATGTGAGTTTTAGCGAAATCGTTGACCATTTCAAGGAATGGAGGATCTTGAATATTTTAGAACTTTGTAAGTATGTTTCTCCTGTACACTTTCAAATGTCTATCGCTAGTGCACTTTACCTCGATCAGATGGCTACGATCGTTTTGCGCATAGATCAGATGACAGAGATATTTTATTTGTGCTCTGATCGAATGAATGAGATATTTCCTCCTCTACACTTGCTCCTCATTGTCTGGACGTTGATCGGACGGTTCGGATTTCTCCTCTGTGGCTGATCCAATGATAATTTTTGCTCCTCCTCCTGACCTTTGGTGTTCTTCCAGACTTAGAAGGTTTTCAAAATATTTAAAGGTTTCGACCTTTTTTCTTCCTGCGAGTCTATTTCTTGGATCTCGTTCCCACTTCTTGGAAAGTGATGTTCCTCCTGAGATTGATCTCCTCACAGATTTAATCTCCTAGCACTTCTTTCTTTTCTGGGAAATTCTTCAAACTTGGATTTAAAGGTTCTTGAAAAGAATCATTTCCCATTGTCTTGGCATTCCTCTCCTCTTGATTCTTCGATTTCTTTACAGAATCGCTTCGACTCTTCGTCGAATTCTAAATCTTTGCACTCCTTGCAACATATCTTTACACAAGTTCTTGAATTCTTTTGATGACTGTGCACACCTTGCGACAGTTGCTTTACACTTCTTACAAAGAAACCTTCCGGTATTCCTCCCGATCTTATGAGTCAAGACATACTCAGTCAATGCACTCCTTGAGGATTGTGTGCACACCTTGCACTGTCTCATGAGGAAAACAATTTAAATTTTTATGCAGGCATTTCAAAGATGTCCACACCTGTAACAAGATTCATGCATTCTTGAACAAACATAATATGAGGGAAATAACACACAACAATTGCTTCTCACATTGGATCAATTTCCCTCTGCTATCTTCATTCAAAATCAAGAAATCAGTTATAGTAAAATTCAAACAACAATTACTACTCTGGGACTCCTACTTGCCTACGATTCTCATAACTATCGTAACCCTTCCTCAGGGTGTACAAAACCTCCCTTTATACAAAATAAAACAAACAACTCCTATCTAATTGTGGTTACATCGAAACTAGGGTTAGTTCCCAGGTCACATGTGCTCATTTTGCCTCTATGTGTGTGAGCTTTCCCCTTTTTATTTCTATTAGCCTTGAAATATTGCAGTACTAGCTGGCGTTCGAGACTCCAGATTGATTCTTGGGTGCTGATTTTTCCTACCACGTGCACTTGCCGATGATGTTCCTGTATCATACTCCCCTGGGCAAAAATTTGTGGACTCTTGTCCATGAGCTCTTGCATTGACTTTCCATGCTTCTGGATACCAGCTTCACTCTCCAAACTAGTATCTTCTATTGGATGTCCCTTCCACTTGACCAGATACTCAAAGTAGGTCTTCCTTTGGGTCTTCTTACTAATCCTATGATCAACAATCTTTTCCATCTGTGGTTTTTCTGCTATAGGCATTTGTTTCTCCCATTGGATCTTCTCTTTTTTTGATGATCCCTCTGTGTCATCCTTCCTGTAAGGATATAGGTCTGAAACATTGAATATGGGCGATATGCCCCCATCATCTGGCAGCTCAATATCGTAGGCCTTTGCATCAAACTTCCTCAAGATCTTACACGGTCCTGTTTTATTCATCTTTATCTTGTTATATATTCCCCTAGGGAACCTTTCCTTCCTAATATGTGCCAGAACCCGATGTCCTATTTCAAAGTGGAGTTCTCTGCGATGTTGATCAGCTCTGTGTTTGTACTCTTGTCTAGAATTCTGCAACTTCCCTCTGATCTAGCTATGGATCTTCTGTATTTTTGCAGCAAAATATTCTGCTCCAGTGCTTCTGATCTCACTTTGTCCCAAGTCTCTCAACTCAGACACTCCCCTGGGTTTCATTCCATACAATATTTGGAATGGGATCTTCCTAGTGCTCTTATTTGGTGAGTCGTTGTATGCAAACTCTGCTTGCGATAGAATCTGATCCCACTTATTATGGTGCTCGATGACCAGACTCCTCAATAAATTTCCCAAGTGCCTCAGTGTTCAAGGGAAGTATTCACCTCGAGAGTCAACCATCACAAATATCTGATCTCAATACCCATGTCAGTCCATGTTCATTTGATCTACCAATTACATCTCTGTGTCTGTTTCATGTCATTGATGGTGGATACATCAAGGCCCTCCTTCGATGAATCTATTCCCGTCGACTTCAACACATTATCTAGGGACTAGACTTAGAAACCAATTAGTACTTTGGGACCTGCATGCCTCAATGGAAAGCTTCCTCACATTCGACAGTGGGTTTACATCATTGAACTCTGATCGAATGATTCCATGGATGTTTGAATTCAACTCATCCATTCACATTCATTGGAATTTACTAGAGTACCTTGGGAATCATTAACATTAATGGTGATCTACCTCGCACTTGCTAACGGTTTACATCATTGACCGGTAATCAAGTGGTTTCTGCCATGTTCGACATCAGGACATCTATTCACATGGTTAGATTCGTACTACAACAGGATCGGTAAGAAGACCCTGGGTTGAGTGATCACTCTGATATGTACTTTTCCCAGGTTGCGAAGGAGCTTCTCTTGAACAGTGGCGCACATACTGTCACATAGATCCACTTTGTATTAGTCATGGCTATGTCTTGTCATCTCATGGATCCACTATGTATTCTTTGTGGCTACGATCAGTTCAGGTCATCATAGTATAGATCCACACTGTATCCTCGGTGGCTATACCTTTTATCAATACGATTATGGATCCGCAGTGTATTTTATGGTGGCCATATCTTGCAAGTCTTGATCACCCAAGCATAGGTATGCCTGCCTTGGGTTTGAAACATGTCATAATATTTGTTGGATGTTTGTGTGTAGCTTCTGTCAAGTTCTCTGCATCTATACCCTTGATTGAAAGTCTACAAAGAATTTCAATTATCAGTTCTCGTCTTCTAAATTCATACTTTGGGGGACAATCTGTTACACATAAAAAATACTCACTTTGATAGTGTGGCAAGTGTCGTCATTACAAGTGTCGCAAGTGTCAAGAAATAATACTGCCATAATTCTTATGTCGTACCTATAGTGACATCAAAAGGACACTTGAAACACCTCAAACACTTGATTTGGAAGAATAGGAATGGTTAACTGGAGTTATGTACCTCTTGCCATCTGAAAGAACCATTGAATTTGGGTTTTTAGAGAATAGTGCTCCCCTATACTTCTCTCAGGAGTGCTAGCGCCCCCCTATAGACTGTTAAGGAGTGTTATAACACTTCCTCTACCATTTTGAAGGAGTTCTACTACTTTTGGGAGTGCTAGCGCCCCCCTAAACCTTCCTAGGGATCGTTATAACACTCTGACATCCCTTTTGAGGGAGTGCTACCTATTCTGGTCATCAGTTGGTTTGTTGAGAAGAATGGGGAAAGATCTTTTCAATCTTGGAAGGCAGTTGGATTTGAATCCCTAGTCCAACCATGATCTTAGGGAATATCCCTAACTCAAGGAGGAAAATCCTCAACTTACCCCAAAAATATCTCAAGTGGTTGAGCCTCTCTAAACCTATATAAGAAGGCTTTCTTATGGTGAAAAAGGGGACCTGGATGGAGAATCATACCAAACTTATGATCTCATAAGTGATATTTGGAGAAGGGATGAGAAGCATGAAACCTATGATCTCATAGGAACACATAGTGAAGTGGAGGATAATCAACGAAGCTATCGTCATTCCGATCGTGGAGCTTTTGAGCAAGGGTTAGGCAAGGAGAACTTGACGAAACTGCTACATTCCATCTATGGCTGTAAGAAACGTTTTGTCCTCATTAATGTAATATGATTGGCCTGTTTCTTTCTAATTTGTGTTTGACATTACATGAATTTGTCTCTAAGTAGATAGGTCTGCTTCGAACTAATATCGATAGAATAGGAAGTGGTTGTACTTTGTTTGTCTACAGGGCTTATTGAAGAGCTCAAGATTAGAGTTCAACTCGGAGCGTGCAGGGACAAACACCAGTAAAAGGTACATCTTTCCTCCTTCCTCTTCATGCATTAGTTTGTGTAGGTCTAAAAGGAAGTCAGTGACCATGATAAGCGCTTTCTGTCTTAGAGTTAAGATTCTATCTCTTTGAGGAGATCTACCTGTCCGCAGGAAGATTTTCCTTCAACAATTTGTCTTTAGGAGATGGATAAACTCTCAACACATAGGTAGAGTAGAAGATGAAAATAAATATAGAGAAGAACAAAATACAAGGAAAGAAGAATAAATTTGGTTGAAGTATGAACAAGAGTAAAATAAGAAAGAGGAAGAGGTATCCAAGGCAACACTAAACAAAAAAGGAAGGAAGAAAAATAAGAGAAGAAGAAAAGAGAAGAAGAGGAGAAAAAGAGAAAAGAAACTAAACTTTCTAAAAAAAAAGATGAAGAAAAAAATAAGATGAAGGAAGAAGAAGTTGAGAACAAAAGACAAGAAGAGGAAGTGAAAGTTGAAGCATAAGAAAAAGTAATAGTCGAAGAAACAACAAAAATTGAATCAAAGCAGAGAGTAGCAGCAGAGGTAGAAGCACAAAAAAAGAAAGAAGAAGAAGAAAGAGACCTTGACATGGACCCCATGTATATGGACATTCCAAGGTCATCAACGATCATCCCTCTCACTGGATGACACTTCCCATTAGGAAATTTGGGATTGGGGCCCTATACACTATCAAAAGCTTGGAAGGTGGCCAATCTAAATTCCTTCGGGTTCGAAAAGGACTCGGGTGATATTATTTTGCAGAAAAAAAAAGACCAATAGCTAAGGTAGCCCCTTTATCAATGATGAATGAAGCAGAGGTGACAAAAAATGTCATTGATGATCCTCTATCCATCACTTCACCTGGTGTTACCTTCACTCAAGCATCAGAGAAAAACCTCAAAAACTTGTTGCATGAGATAGAAGGGAAGAATAAAATAATAAGGTCACTAGAGGAAGAAGTATAACATTACAAAAGTGACCACGAAAACATTAAGGAGTTCAACGCATGTGAAAAAGGAGTCAGAAAAGAACTCCAAAATCTAGAAAAATATATGTACGTGGGTTTCCAGTCCTTCCAGGAGAAAGCTTCCTAGATCATGGCTCAACTCAACAAAATCCAAACCAAGAACAAAAAATTTGCCGCAATTAGGGAAGGTTTTATTGATATGAAGTGATGGATAACAGAAAATCCTGATGCCCTGCCATATTTTCCACGAATGACAGAATGGGAGACCAATATCAAATACACTACATTAAATAATTTACAACAAGTCAGGGAGAATATTGAAAAGGAGTGAATGAATTCTTTGGATATCTGTGCCAAACTCCATAAAGCATATTTCATTTTGACATTCAAAATTCATCTACCCTAAATTGAAGAAATGGGCCAGCTAAAGTCAGATGAATAAGTCTCCTCAGAATTAGAACGAAACAAGAAGGAAAGGTAGGTGAATGCTAGATTTGCATCTAAAGTGACGATTGATTTAATGAATGACCATCTGGTAAAAGAAACTAGAACCTTGAACATGATTGAGGCCTTCATGGTAAATCTAACCAAGGACATGAAGGCCCTTTCTCAAAACTCAATATCCCACGAGGTCACCCTAGAATCCTTTCTTTACCACATAATCATCTCTATCTTGGGACACCACAAAGTATGGGTGACTTACTTAAGAGATAAAAGTAAATAAAGGGGGCATATGAGGAATTTTGTCTGCGTCAACAAACCCTTACTCATTCCTACCACCATTTGCGCTAACATTTCTATAGATTTTCATTATGGGGTTACTGAAATCTAGCAACAAATTAGTGATCATGATTATTGTGAATCGCCTTTTCAAATATGCTCACTTATGTTCCTTATATAACTCCTTTAGTTCCTCCACCATAGAACAATTCTTCACAGATAATATTTGTAAGATCCATGGAATTCTAAATCCATTATGACTAATCATGATCCACCTTCACTAGAAATTTCTAACATGAGGAGTTTCTTTGGCTTCAAGTTATCCAATTGGATCTCAACACAACATATCACCCCCAAAGAAATGACCATACATAAGTAGTCAACAAATGTTTGGAAGCCTATTTACATTTTTTTTCTTTAGATTGATAATCCCAATGGGTCCAATGGTTACCCCTGGATTGATAGGGCTGCGATAATACTTATCATGGTGCTAATAAACTGACCCCCTTTGAGGCAATCTATGAACAACCACACATTTCAGTGTTCTCATACTTAGAAAGCATCTCTAAGTTTTATGAGGTGGATAACACCCTAACATCCCATGCTGACATTCTTCAC
Organism: Picea glauca; assembly: GCA_000966675.3. Lineage (NCBI taxonomy): Eukaryota > Viridiplantae > Streptophyta > Pinopsida > Pinales > Pinaceae > Picea > Picea glauca. The sequence continues at coordinate 26,954 of JZKD02S2289717.1, forward strand.
ATCCTCAAAGATAATTTGGTGTTGTCTCAAAATTACATGAAGAAATAGGATAATTAATAAATCTTTGAATTACATTTTACAGAAGGGGATCCAACATTCTTGCATCTCCAACTGTATAAGAAGACACCACACAAGCAGAAAAGCCACCATAAGTTAGCTCCTAAGTTTTATGGTCTTGTATTATACTCAAATCTATAGGCCTAGTGGCTTAAAAATTGGTTCTACACAACAATTCTAAGCTCCACCCATTTTTTCACGTGTCCTTCTTGAAGAAAGTGCTTGGATCCAATTGCAGAGTTCAAACTGACCTTCCAAAATTGGATGAGGAGGGTTCTTCTTGGTTGAAGGATGAGTTTGTTTTTGAAAAACATGAACGCCGTCTTGTCCAACAAACTATATGAGAAATTTTCACACAATGGAAGGATGCATAGCCTAAAGATGTTACATGGGAACGAAGAGAGATTATCCAACAATTTTCTCATCTCCATCCTTGAGGAAAAATATCCTTTGTAAGGGAGAGGGCATGTTAAGGTCCCAATTTAACTCCCCTTATTAGTGGAATAGGTTATTATTTAATGTATTGAAGGCCATCTTTATTAAACAAGCCCCGACAAGGTAGTAGTGCGTGAAATCAATACATGATAATGGACTCATTAAAGGTCCACTAGTTATTGGTTGAGGCCTCATTAATGGAGGTCCATTAGGTGGTTGTAGTTTTGGTTAATTAGAAATTATATATAGTGGTAGAAGTTACATAATAGGTTTTCAAGTGAATATATTGGATTTTGGCTTTGCTTATGTTGGAGGTTTCCCCCTTAAAGAGGCAAGTGAACATTGTATCTAGTTTTGAATACTAACAAAAGTTGTTTACTGTTGTTATTTTCTAATTTTGGTATTGTATATTTTCTTTCCATAGCTACATTTCTATCTATATTTATCTCTTTATTTTCTTTCCCCAACTATATTCTATTCATTTTTCTCTAAATATTATGTTTTAGCTAACACGAAACACCATATCATCTCCACCTCGATCTGCACCTATGGATTAATAACCAACAATTTCAAGCTCATCACTGCAAATGGAATTGGTAAACATACAATTTCAAGCTCATCGATGAAAATGGAATTGGTAAAAACTCCTTGTCATGGGTGGTGACCTTCCTCAATTAATCCACTCATGTTAGTGTTGAAATTTGATGTTCACCATTGCCCCATTAAACAAAATATTCGTGATGTTCCAACATTTTTTAGTGCCATTCAATTTACATTCACATAAATTAATAGCCTACGAATCTAAGTTAAAAAAAATCATGAATACAAAATGATATTAAATGAGAGGATTTCATTGCCCCCAGGGTGTAGATCAGTTGGTGATGGAGTGCACTGTTAATGCACTCTATTATGTGAGGTCATCAGACCGAAACCTCAAATTAATCATGTGCCATGCTTGGGGTATATAGCAGTGCAACTGAAGGTTATAGCGACACACGAGTATGAGCCTACCCTAATTGCCAAATCAGCCAAAAGAAAATAAAAATTGGAGGATTTTATATTTAGATCATCCATTCATATTGAAGAAAGTAATGGTTTACTTAGTAATAAACACAACTAAATTTATAATATCTCACAAATAAAAAATATACTTTGGTTTAGACAATTCCTCCTACAAGATTAGATTCACAGTGCAATACTATCTTGGTCATAGATTTATATTTCTAATAGAATTTGGATTTAACATTGTTTAAAGATTAGTATTTCAACATTTACAATTTCAAATAATATTACTAAATAAGTATTTAAAAGAGATATTGATTCCTTAGAATTAATCAAACCATTTATACGAAAAGAAATTGGTACAAAATTACCTAGAACTAGTTTTTCTTGTTTTATTTTTTTTCATATAGAAATCTAGGCATTCTAATCGATCAATTTAGTACACCTTTGAAATTCAACAATCCCTTACTACTAAGAATCTCAATATTTCAAGTTTCAACTTTTCCTTCTTCTCCTACATGGTGTGTAGAGTGCTTTAACATTGGAGATCTCTATCTCTCTCTCTCTCACACACACCCACACACATATTTGTGGGTTAGAAAACCACCTACTCACCATTTTACTCCACTTTGATGATAGTTTCCTCTCTATAACTAGATATAAAAAAAATTCAAATTGAACATAAACTTTGAGTGTTATGCTTTTCCATGTGTATTATTGCTCAATCAACGTGTTAGTTAATGTTCCTATAGAGTAGAACTTGGTTTTTGTTGATTCTCTACTAAAATTCTCAATTTTGTATATACCCTCACATTTTACTTAATATAATGTAAATTGAAAAATATAAAAGAGATATAAGAAAAACATAACATGCTATGAAAAATTCATAAAATAGATGTTTATTAAAATTTTGTAAGAAAGATGTAACAAAAGGATAAGCCATTACTATCATAATTTATATTAATGTCCAGTCTCTCACAATGGTGGATAACAAACATGTAATAATATGTTCTTGAAAACAAATAATTCTCCTTCCACAGCCAAGAAGGTCTCTACTAAGTCATAATTCCAGCCAAAATTGCATTTAGCAAGAACGCAGAAGAATATACTACAACTCCCCAATTGTGATTGTGAAGTCCTGAGAAATGTTTATCAAGAATATAACTTCCCAATCCCCACTTTATCCAAACGAGCCCTTGCAAAGCACCATATACCCATTTCCCAAGAACCTTTAAACCCAAAGGTGTAGCTACTACTCCAATGCATAGTATCGCTAATATTATCACCAACAAAACCTTATAATCTAATTTCTTCCCAAAAGACAAATAATATAAATAAAAATAGAAGCAATCCATGAACAAAGCAATACCAATGGCTGATATTAGTAGCACAAGTCTAGGTATAGAGAGCGGCGGGAAGCCCTCCTCAAACAATTTTTTTATGCTATTAGAATAATGGATTAAAACATAGTAATGCTTTTGGATTTTATTTCTTCTTCTATATTGATTTCACAATATTCTCAAAGATGTCAAGAAATTTCAATAATTATTAAACACATGACCATGGTCCTCCCTAATGCATGTTAAGGGTTATATTCTCATGCACTTTAAAATTTGAAAGTCACCATCCCACCCAACAAATTACCATTTGATTTTTATATTTAAGCATTGGTATCTTCTTTTACATGAATGAAATTTCTCATATCTACGCAAAGAAAAGTCTTAGGAAAATAATCATTATTTATCATTGATAATAATTATGAAATAAGAAAATATAACTTGTTACTCAAAGAAGGACAAATCCTAACCGAATTATATTTAGTGCAATGACATAATAATCTAATTATCGTTAGTGCAATGACATAATAGAATAAAATATGTGATAAAGAAAGCATGAAAACATTTTCACTCTAATTTTTAAAGAGATTATATATAACTTTTAAATGATTTGTAATAATATTGATGTTGATATTTTGTTAATTAATAATAATAATAATTAACTAATAAATATTATCTTCAAGTTATTTGGTTATTGTTATAAAAATAATATGATAAATAAAAAAATAATTTTATTTTATTTATTTAATATAAATATTATCATTGTTAATTTTGGCTAGCTCAATGAGTTAATGTGTAAGTTTTCTTTGTTAAATTATAAAAGTTCAATGTCCTTACCATATGTTTAGTTGAAAAAAGACACCCAAAAATCCAACCATAAATATTATTTAAAAAACATAATTTAAATATGTAACCAACATTATTCAAACTCTATTTGTATTTAAAAAAGATATATGAATTTTCAAGATATATATTTAAAAGATGGTTACTCATCATGAAAAATGGTCTTCACACATATCCATAAAACATGAGAATAATGATCATATGAATATTTTATTATGAAAGATACTAATCATTTTAGTTTTTTAACACTAAAGCAAACATCACACTTAGTGTGAGATGCAACACCTTGTGATAAATCTTGGTATTGGATAATTATATTGTGAAAGATTAACCTTCTATAATTTGCTTACCTACTTTGTTGGTAGGTACTAAATAACGTGATCAAGTTTAAAGAAGCATTAAATCCATGTGACTAATAGATTTGTATTTGTAATCATATTTTTGTATTTTTTTTTTATAATTTTAATTTTAGATTTAATTTTTATATTCAAG
>JZKD02S2289728.1:12821-34413 GCA_000966675.3 Picea glauca
TAGAGTATCTGTGATTTGGTTTAATCTCCTAGGAACATGAAAATATGTAATGTAATCAAAGTTGCATTCTAAGAGACGTACCCTAAGGAATCGTCGGTGTAAGGTTGGATCATGAACTCGGTATATTTTGTTTAGTTGCGACACAACCAGTTGAGCGTCTAGATAGACTCGGAGATGAGAGATACCCAATGACAATGCATCATGAAGAAGCTCAATAATTGCACTATAATCGACAACATTATTTGTGGTGTCACCTAAGCATATACCTCCGGAAGATAACAACTGACCCTGTGGTGTAAATATTATCCAGGCTACGGAGGTAAGCCTCCACGTGTGTCGACTAGCACCGTCCGCATACCCAATGAACACCTCGGACTCATTTGACATTTTCCATATTGATGAAAGATAACATCAATGACACATCCATAATACTTTTTAAAAGAAATGTAAAAAAGTAATAGTGCAAATACTATACATATGTTACACAAAGTTACCCACAGTGACCGTTCTATGAGTAATACTTTTTGAGGTAGAGCCCATTTCTAGGCTCCGCCAAAGCATTCCCTTCAAAATCGACCAAACGATAAGCACCCTTTTTTAATACCTCTTTAATAATGAAGGGTCCGAACCACATGGGTTGAAACTTTCCTGCCCCCAAGGGGTCCTTATCTTGGTCATAGACCAGGACAAGGTTGCCTTCAGAAAAAATCTGAGGACGAATAGACCTATCATATTGACACTTGAACTTATGTTTATGAGGCTTGTTGGCCAGGGCCACATCACGACGCTGCTCAATATGTACTAACCACTCTTCAAGTGGAGAAGTGTCTGGCAATAAATGTACAACCAATTTTAGAGATGGGATTTGACATTCGATGGGCAAGACTGCCTCCAGCCCATAAACGAGTTGGAAAGGTGAGAAACCGGTTGTAGTCTTAACAGATGTTCGGTAAGCCCATAATGTCGAGTATAACATCAAATGACAATTTGACTTGGCTGAGTTGATAGTTCATTGTAGGATAGTCTTAAGAATTTTGTTTACAGCTTCCACCTGCCCATTGGCTTGGGGGTAGTAAGGTGATGAATGTTCTTGCCATAACCCAAGCTTTGATTTTAATTCGGACATCATTTGGTTCTGAAAGTGACTGCCATGGTTAGTGACAATCTCTCTCGGGACACCGAACCGTGCTCTAATCTGGTTGAATAAGAAGAGAGTTGCAGTCTCTCCATCATCTTTAAACGTTGTCATAGCTTCGACCCACTTAGTGAAGTAGTCAAAAGCTACGATGATATAGCGGTGCCCCCTTGCTGACGGGGGGTTGCATGTAGTGTAATCAATCCCCCACTTAGTGAAGGGACCAACTGTGATGATAGGAAACATAGGAGTTGGATGTGCCCTCATTTTCTGAGAGAAGATTTGGCACAGATGACACTTCTTGACCGACTCGATACAATCTTTGATAAGTGTGGGCCAGAAGTAACCTACTCGTAAAATATTTTGGGCTATTTCCAACCCAGATAAGTGACCGCCACAGGCTCTTGTATGACAATCATTGAGCACTATGACGACCTCCTCATGAGTGAGACATCGACGCAAGATGTAGTCTACACCTCTCTGATACAACGTATCATCTAGTATGAGATAATTCTTAGCCTAATGGTGTATCCACCGACGCTCGTCACGAGAAGCAGAGGTGGGGCACTTCAAAGTCTGGAGATAGATTAGTATATCTCTGTACCAGGGGTCTGAAGATTCAATCAAAAACATATCCCCCCGGATAGGCGATTCCTCAGGCACAACGTCACCTGACTCAACCGAAAGTTCCAAAATAAGTTCTACGAAGACCAATGACTTCTTGGACTTGGCTGAAACGAAGTCTAAGTGAAATTCTTGGAGGTTGACCATCCATCTACTGATTTTTCCGTCGATAACTCATCGTGTCAACATGTACTGGAATGGATTCACGACAGCAACGACGGTGGTCTTGCGAAATAGAACATAGTGATGGAATCGTTGAACAGCATGAACTGCTGCCAACGCAAGTTTTTCGAGATGGGAATAATTAAGTTCCGGTCCTATGAGGCCTCGGCTCAGGTAATAGATCACGTATTCTGAAAATGAATCATCTTCTTGAACTAAAACCATGTCTATGGTTGACTCTGCGGCAGCTAGATATAATAGGAAATCTTTGTTATAATTAGGTGGTCGTAGCAGAGGTACGATTGTGAGAGCATGTTTTAATGCGTCGAAAGAGCGTTGAGCAACTTAGTCCCAGAAAAAGGGAACATCTTTCTTCAGTAAACACATAAATCCCTTGGTGATTTCGGCATAGTTGGCGATGAAGCGTTGTAAGAAGTTCGCCTTGCCTTGAAGACTTTGAAGTTGTAAGATTGTGCGTGGGGGGGGCAACTATATTACTGCCTCCACCTTAAGAGGATCCACCATGATCCATGTTGTTGATACAATGAAACCTAACAAACGTCCTGACGTGACGCAAAAGATGCACTTGTTGGGATTCAAGCTAATCCTGAAGTAGCGACAACGTTCGAAGATTAGTCGGAGGTGCATAGGATGATCCTTTCGCTTGCGAGAGCGTGATGCTAAATCATCTAGATAGGCCTCGACTATATGTTTGAGGTCATGAAACGCAAAAGACATGGCCCGCCGGAAAGTGTCTCCAACATTTTTTAGGCCAAAAGGCATCTTACGATAGGAGAATGTACCCCACGGAAAAATGAATGTCATTTTGTGTTGGTCCTCAGGTTTGATTTGAATTTGATTATAGCCCGAAAAACCATCCATGAATGAAAAGGCTTCACAACCAACACATTCATCAATGATCTGGTCGATGAATGGGGTTGGATAATTATCTTTTGGACATGCCTTTTTCAAATCATGGAAATCGGTACATACACGAATCGTGCCTTGTTTTTTATCGACCGGCATGGGGTTTGACACCCATTGAGTCAAATGAATAGGGTAAATGAACCCTTCCTTGAGCAATTTCTCAACCTCAAGCTTAATGGCTGCTACTTTCTTAGGATTGACTGGATGAAGTTTTTGTCGAACAGGCTTAGCATCAGGATACATTGTGATTTCATGTTCAACTATTTTCGGATCGATACCTGGCATTTCCTCATAAGACCAGGCAAAAACATCGCGAAATTCTTTGAAAAGATCCACGTAAATCTGAATCTCTTCGGGGGAGGAATCCACCCTGACGAAGACATTCTCCATGACGCCAGGGTTGCGGGAGAAGGATAGGTATGGTTTCAGCGATAGTTTCCATATTGCCCTCAGCATAAATTTCCTGTGTAGCTAAAAGGTTAATACGATGCGGTTGACCTCCCGTCATGGTGATAGTGAATTCTCCTGCCTCGATTAGGTGTAACTCTGGGAGGAAATATGATATGTGATGAAGATCATCCCAAGGTTTTTCCGGACTAGTCATTGCTTCGATTACTTCTTCGTCGGAAGGCAAGACTAAGTCTAACGAATCGGTGGTAGCAAGAGAATCCTGAGCCCAAATAGGCTCTGGAAGTGGATCCAACTCTTGTGCGGGAGTCATATCAGGATTAGCTGAAGCTTTCTAGACTAAAGAGTACGCTACTTTAGCAACCGACAAGGGCATGGACATGCCAGAGTGCCCTATCTCATCCATCGTGGCTGAGGGGGAAGGAATAATCCACAGATCCTCAAAGTAAGTCGTGCGGAACGACGAAACGTGAAAAATCTCAGCCTTGTGGTGATTCGATATAAACTTGACATCGTCATGAGGAGGTGGGTAATAGAAGGTACCCATCAAGGATGGGCACAAACCAACTCCCACATTAACGACACCGGGTTGAGGATTATCTATCATGGGAACCGTGGATGTCCCCAAAGCTGGGTCAGGTTTAGAGAAGGACAATTGATCGATGGTCACTATCCGACCCTCATGTGGAAACAATAAGACTCGGAAAACTGTAGCAACCACAACTTGCATAGCATAAGTCCAACTCCGACCTAACAAGAGATTATAGTCGAGGGGGGCATCGACTACCTCTACTTCAACACACACGGTATTTCCTCCTAACTTCACAGGGAAAGAAGGAACGATGCCATGTGGTCGGAAAGAATGACCATCGAACGCAGTGAGGAGAGTAGGTGATGGAGACAAAGAAGGCTGACCAATGGCCTTCCAACATGCTAACGACATAACGTAAGTTGAAGCGCCCTCGTCGACCACCGTGCGGAATATATTCCGTGTAAACGTTTTCATGGGATGAGCCACTACTATCTGAAACGCGACGTGGTAAGGCAGACGAGGTTTTAAGTCGGTCGTATCTAGCATGAAGGTACCTGGGTTACAAGTCTCAGTAGAGCCTAAAGCAGTTAACAAGTCTTTTATCTGAGCAAGGCATCTTTGGAGGACCTCCAAAGTGGACATCGCACAAGGGGTTTGTGATATATCTTCCACCACAGAGTAATTCTGGGCGGCCCTTGTGTTTATGTTGTGAGAAGATTTCTTAAACGCACCCTTTGGAATGCGTGTCATTGTTTCACCCAACGTCTTCTCGATCTGTAGAGGAAGAGACGGGATCTCAGCTTCTTTACCCTTCTCAGAGGCGTTTGGTTTACTATAGTCATGTTCTCTAGTCATTATTAAAGCATCACCCCTAACCATATATACGTTCGCGGATGAGGAATTGTTTGGGAGAGGGAAGGTTTCTTGGCTGCCCCCTTCGGCACTTGTAGAGGCTTGAGTTAAATTTTTACCATGCTGAAAGGGATTAGTCAACATGGCTTGTTGTTCCTGTGTGATAAACTTTTGGGCCTCTGCAAGTCGATGACATAGATGGGTCGGGTGGTCTTCTGCACACAAGTTGCATGGATACCTCGCCTTCCGTTTTTCCGTGGTGCCCTCACTAGCATTATCAGTGGGTTTTTTCTCCCCCTTACCCTTCTTTCGTTGTTTTTTCTTCCCTTCAGGTTGTTGGGTGGCCTTTGGGTTAGTCGTCTGCACAGAGTGTACTTCCGACGTTTGGGTAGGAGGAGCAGCCAAAGAAGCAGTCTGGATGGCCGTTGAGTGTTGTATAGATAACTGTTGCAATTGCTTTGTCAATTTCTCAGCGGGCTTGGTTTGTGCTGAACCAACAATACCATCGGCATGTGGTCTAGCTCTCTGTCTATTTTTATCCAGTATTGATCATGGTGCATCTGGCAGGATGTTGTACAAAAAACCAGACTGAGAATAGATAAGCTCAAACTGTTGAGCCCTCATGATGGCATCTTCTTCGGAGAAAACTCCTGAAGTCGTGACGTCTTTGGATAATTGTGGGACTAAAGACTTATGGAACCACTCAAGAAATAATGTTTGTGGGATTGGTACTTTGATTAGACTCTTTCGGCGTCTCCACTCTCGGATATGATCAGAGATATGGTCTGTTGTCGTCTGTTCGAAATTGGCAAGCAGCTCTGTGCCAGCGTCGTATCTCAAAGGTAACTAGAAATGGTTAAGGAAGGCCATTGCCAGTTCACCAAAAGAAGAGTATCTTGAGCGATCAAGCTCGATGTACCATTTCCCAGCACTCCCGATAAGAGTGCGTTTAAACAATCGCAACTGGACAGAGTCATCCTTCAATGAGTTAGATGAACACCAAAGATGGAAAGTAGTCATGTGATCACTTGGATATTTGTTAGGCTTGGCCTCGAACTTTGGAATGTCTGAAGGCAACTTCGTTGGCATAGGAGGCCAATGTGGATCGTGACAAATAGGATCATTTAACAACCTTGTCAAATCTAGCAAGTGTAACATCGCCAGGAATGGAAGTTTGGGTTGCTGCTGATAGCCTGGGAAAAAGGGTCCTGGAGTTTGACTGGCACCAGGGCTACTGGCCCAGATTCTGGTAGAAACCATGGCCCTGACCAGCGTAAGGATTTTTCATCTGTGGAGACATCATTGGCTGATTCCCCATAAAGGACATAGGATGTTGGGCATGCATCATGTTTGAAGGACTTTGGGAAGGATTACCCCATGCCGTTCCTGATGGGAGAGGCATAGAAGTTTGTCTAGGGTTCCATTGACTGTGGTAAGAATTACTCCAGAACGACATTCCTGAGGAGGGAATGGATCCTTGTCCTGAGTTCCAAGGTCTTGTGATATGTGCCCCCGACGTAGGAATAGTACCCTGCGCTGGAGTAGACTATCCAAAAATGGGAGTGCCCCTAGATGGAAAAGCGATGGATGTGAAAGTGTTGTTACCAAACATCTCATTCCAAACAAACGGTGATGAACCTACCAACATAGTTTACGCAGGTGTTCCTTGACTCCCGGCTCCAAATGAACTAGTGTGTGCAGGCTGCTCGACAGACTGCTGATGCAGACCACCAAGCGAAGGGGACGAAGGAGAGATATGACCTCCAGCGTAAGGAAAAGCATTAAAAGGGACATGAATGCCCCCAAGTTGACCTTGCAGAGGAGCGTTAAAGCTCCCTGCCCCCAGACACAAAGTCTGTAAAGTGGAGTAAGTGAGTGCAGGACTGGTACCCGAACTAGGCATACCGTATGAAAACGGAGGGCCTGTCGTACTAGGTGTGAAGGGAGTTGTGGCCGCCGCTATATATGGGATCTGTCCACTGTGCGACATAGTTGTGACCGAGACTGTAGTGGCTCGGAACAACAACGACAAGTTAGGAGATGCTTCTCCTGTGGTAGCAACGGTGGTGGGAATGGAAGAATTCCCAAAGGAAGTAACAACGTTTGGTTCCATAACTGTGTGAGGCACTGACAGGGATTCATAAAATTGGATTGGTACAATGACCGATGGCCAAGTATCAGTGGTTTGGGTTTCAATCGAGCCAAGATTTGCGATTGATTCCTCCTGGAGTTGTTTGGGCACAATGGTTTGTAACCCGGTTTCTTTGAAAGACCCTTGTTGGTCTAGCTTCCGCCTCAATGGTGGTGGGGGTGGCTTCAGTATAACTGGCGACAGGCCCAGAAGCCTTTGAGACCGGTGGAGCTCAAGATCCTCCACTGTGTGAGAAGATCCAAGACACACTAAGGTATTCTACACGTTCAAACAGTAACACACACTAAAAAAGAATCCCCTAAGAGATAAGACAAGCAATCACTCACTATTTTGAAGAACAGTTACAACAACCAACACTAGAGAAACTTACCGGTGCAAGTGCAACTTGAACACGGAAGCACCCTCCGGATATACTCTGCAAATCATGGCCCGATGTCTATCCTAGGTACCGCGGTATACCCCCGCAGTCACCTGTGTATGTCCCTAAAAAAGATTGGCAACTAGTTTTCCAGCACGCGAACAGTCACTGGGTGGGTACATTCGATAGTCGGGTAGACCATAATGAGCAGGGTATCAAGCCCGAAACCTTTCAAGGGTATCGAGAGAAAATGGTCCGGAAGCAAACTGAGGACCTCGAACGGATTCGAAACCCATGAAGCCCCGTGGCAAATGCAAATGACGGAATCCCAAGACAAATCCTCGATATGTGTTCTCCACTACGCTTGGTTCGGCTTTGGAGGGGTTATCTCTGCTACCTTTCCTCACGCGACCTCGTGTTTATCCCTTGTGTTAGAGGGGGGTCCTGAATAACTTCCACGAAACTGGACTTCTACACTCCCTATCAGAGACTCCAATGTTTGGTTTTGAGTGGCCTTGGAGAGTTTCCTCTCCAACCTAATCCAAGGCCCTAGTCCTGAACTAGTGTATGAACCCTACAAACAAAAAGTCTAATAGATTTTAAATTAGCGTTGCTTTTATGGGCTTTTTTACGTCACAAGGTATGAAGGTGAAACTGATGATGTGTAAAGACTCAAAGAAAAAACGAATGAAAAAAAAAAATGCTGGAAAGAAAAGAATTTTACTAAATGCAAAAATCAACAACTTTTCACAAAGAAAGACTTCTTTTTCTTTTCAATTTTTCTAAGATTTCATGCAGCAAACATAAAGTAATTTCGCTCGACTATGAGCTACTTATGCTCTAAATGCACTGCAACAAACTTATGAACAAAAAGACTTCTCCCTAGCTATTGATGAAAAAACACAATCTTCAAACAACGAAGAAAATGAAAAAGAGATATATTTTTTTTATTTAAGTGCTAAATGAAGCAACAAAGGGAAAATTACGACAAGCACAAAACCAAGAAAGACAAATTTTGGCTTAAAGTGTAGATCGCAAAGAATCAAAGCAAAGACACACAATGGCAATAAAAAAAGCACAAATTCTTCCGCTTGTCTAAAAACCATAAAACAAAATTTTTCTTTTTTTATCTTTTCTATCAAATATCAACTAAGAAAAAACAGGTTAAGGGTAAGAGGCCCTAACCTACTGACTGTTCAACCCTAGAATCAAACCCCTGAGAGGAACACTTCTCACCATAGGAGGGGATGACTTCCCCACCCTAATTGAAAAGCAACCTGTCAAGCCCGCTACTGTCACTGAAACAGCACGCGTGTAAACGCGTGCTGAACTACAACAGAGCGCGTGTACTCGTGGGATGCACTTGCACAGGCCGCGTGTATGTATAAACTCTAAGACAAAAATAACACAGGCAGCCCAGGCCAGGAAGAGGCCTCTGGTATTGATAACCAGGGTCTCCTGAAGGCTTGGATGCTTCTTCTTAACAGAAAAGAAAAATAATTGCAAGGAATAACAGAACTCAATAAAGCAAACTGAGACAAGACTGTGAACCAGCAAGACTCATATAGGATCCAGAAAGCCCCCTGAGAATGTATAATTCTGACAGGGAAGAGGAGGACCGCCTCTCAAGCTCTCTGAATCCTACACGCTACTGAAACCTTTACATCAAGCGTTCACACGCGGGATATAAAAGGTTAGGGCGCGGGCACACACGTGCAGGCCTTCTGCAGGCTGCGTGTACCTCTGTCTGTCCCAAAAATTGCTGCCAAGAAACAATAAGGGAAAACTGGTATAAAGAACCAAGCTCCCTACTAGCTCAGGCCTTACTGAAAAAGACAGGAAAAGAAACAGAAAATCTAAACTCTTAAACTACCCAAAAACTCAACTAAATTCGGAAACCCTAAAGAGTATCCTCCCCAATATGGTCACCAATTCTGTTGTTGGGAAATAATACCCTACGGACTAGAAAAATAGGGTCAGACTTGCATGCAGATTTTGACCGTAAAGAAATGAACTTTTAACCTACCACCTAAAACTTAAACCCCTCTTTCGTGATACATGCATGGAAATGAACTACTAACCTTTTTACTGATGTTTGGTGTAGATCCTCCGTTGAGCTTTGCCCACTTGCTTGCGCTGCTCCTTCCAAAGTTATCCTGTAATCAAAACAAACAACCACGCATGCATGCTACTTTTCTACTCGAGGGTTAGAAATTAAGCATAAATTACACAAACCACATATAACTCATGCATTGGGATGGGAAAAGTATTCTTTTATTATTTTCAAAATGAATCAACTTACAATCAAAGTCGAGACTGGCCACTGCTCCTTGATCCTGATCCTGGGCTCCTCCTCTTATTTTGTCCTCCAACTGCTTTGCGTTAATTCTCCTTAGGCTTGAGGAAAGGCTAAAGAGTTGGGAAAAATGGATTCGGCAAATGGGCAGAGTTTCTTTGCTATAATTTTTCCTCCTCCAAATAGTACCCCTACCCCTTCTTTTATAGGCTAGAAGGAGCTAGGGTTTTGGACGAACTCTCGGCCATGCATGGCCGGGAGTTTCGGTTAACTGACCCATAGCTTTTTTTCCCATCGACAATTTTCCTATTTATGTGTTTTGTTAGGTAAACGTGGGCTGTAGTAGGCCTGCCAACATTCACATGCATGCAATAGTGGGTTAGGGCATGTGTACCTTTACCCAAGAGGATTTTTAAAGAGGTTGTTCAGTAGATGTTTTGGAAATGAAGGGATATGAGTTGGCTTGATGCCAGGTAAGCATGTGTGGTGAAATTTATGGTTATAACAGTGCAAGATGAAGCCTGCAAGCGTTTGAATAATTTGAAGGATAGGGCTCGCAATTGGACCAAGTAGTTGTAGAAGTAGAACAATGCCTGGAAGGGCCTGTTACAGAGCAGCCGATCCAGGAGATCGTTGAGCAGGAGGCTCATGCGAAGCAACAAGTCGAGGCAACTTGAGTCAATCTTGAGGCCTTTGAAGTAGCATTTCCTGGACCTAAGTGGCTCGGGATGAGTCACATGTGAGTGTTGGGGCCCTGTTGGCCCTCGACCAAGTTTTGAGGAATCTTTGGTCAAGATTGGACCACGTTTTGGACTTCGATAGGCTGGTCGAAGATGGAGCACCCAGGCGGAGATGATATCGTGGGTCTCACCTATTTGGTGGGCTTTATGGACCCAGCAAGGGGTTATTTAGGGTTTTTTAATGGGTTATGGGATGTCGGCCCATGGGTTCTCCCATGTTTAGGAATTTTTGTAAGGGATTGTAAACGTATAAGTAAAAATTTATTGTAGAATAATGAGTAGTAGTAGTGGGAAGTGGATAAGGGCAAGTATTTTTGAGTTTCTTTGTGAAACAAAATGTGTATGTAAGGCTATGTGCTCGATAGCAAAGTCAGCTATGTGCTTAGACCTAGTTTTGGAAGGAGGATTTGGTGCTCAGTGTGCAAATCTAATGTCCTATACGAAACTTGGCTCTGTGGCTTAGTGCACAAGAGAAGATGAATGTAAGAGATTGAAGAATAATAAATAATATGAAGAAGTTGGTGGACGTAGCCCCACACTGGGGTGAACCACATATATCTTATGTCTTTGGTTTCTATGTGTTGTGTTGTTTATATTATGAATATGCTCAGTGCTTTGCTTATTTGTATGTTAGATAAATATGTTGGTGCTTAGTGATTTAATTGTGTTAAGGATGAATGACTGCTAGATCTAACTCAGTTATGTGTGATAAGTGGTAGAAATGATTAATCGTTTTTGTTACTGCACCGATCTATCTTTGGGTAAGTTTTGTAATGTTAATAAAGCTAATGAACTAATGCATGCCACCTTCTAAGTGTTGCTAGAATACTTTGCGAAGTGTTATTGTCACATATATGTGTCCCATATTGATTACAGACACATAAATCCTGTAACCCCCCCTTCCTCTACCTCGGGCGAGACTTTTCCTTCCTCGAAGGTGTTGCCGAAATGGCCGGTAGTTAGGGTTTTATTGGTGTGTTGTTAGAGTTGAACCCTGGGTCTACCCCTGTGCCAACATCAAGCATATAAGGACAAAATTGAGTTCCTTAACCCTAAAACAATGGATGAGGTAATAAGACATGCTAAATTGTGTTATTAATAGTTTAAGAAAAGGTCCAAAAATACAAAAACATGGCAAGATAAGAAAAAAAATAGTATTTTTGATTCCAGGAAGAAATAAATTAAATACCCACGCCATGCATCTCACAATGCACTCGTTAAATGTAAAAGGTTTAGTGGATAGAAGAGAAATGTATCAGTTCATAACAACAATAGACCAACTAATTCATTGAACAAACCAGTTAGACCACCATTGAAATGTTGGGGTTGCAAGGAACATCACCTGTATAGAGATTGTCCTTTGAATAAGAACAAAAATTTGGTAGTGCATAATGTTCAGGAGGTAGTAATAGTTAATGACATGGAAATATGCAATCACAAGATTAATGTGACCTTGGAAAATCGACAGGATGACCATCAGTCTACTGTGGTAGAATTTGAAGGTAAGATAAATCAAAATTCTGTCTCTATTTTAATTGACCCTGGTACAAGTTTAAGCTATGATTCTCCTATGATTGTAGAGAAATAAAAATGGAATAAAGGAAAACATAATAAGTCTTTGTTAGTGCAATTGGACATCAATAACAAACGAAAATTAGTTGAACTGGTCAAATATTGTAGGATGACAATAGATTAAATGGAAACAAGTGTGGATTTGAATGTATTACCATTGGGATCCTATGATATACTCATAGGCATGGATTGGCTTGAAAAGCATGTAATGGTAGTGAATTGTAAATATAAAACTTTTTATTTCTTGGATGAGTTGGGATAGATGGAACCATTAAGGGAATACCTCATGGTGTATTAGTAAGGAATATTTCTTCTTTACAGTTGAAATGAAATGCAAGAAAGGGTTGTGAAATATATGTTGTACACATAAATGAAAGTATAGAAAACATGGTTGATCATTTCTTGACTGATGATCCTATATTAAGTAAGTTTTAGGATGTGTTCCTGGAAGCGATTCTAGTACTTATCCTAGAAGGGATATATATTTCACAATAGATTTAGTACCAGGATCAACACCAGTTTCCAAAGTTCCATAGAGGATGGGTGTTCATGAACTGACAAAATTGAAAATGCAACTTCAAGAACTATTGGAAAAATAATATATCATACCAAGTGTGCCTCCATGGGGTGCACTAGTCCTATTTGTGAAAAAGAAAGACGACACTTTTAGGTTGTGCATTGACTAAAAAAAACCGAACAACATGACAGTTAAAAATAAGTACCCTTTACCCCGTATTGATGATTTGTTCGACTAGGTTGGAGAGGATAAAATATTCTCTAAAATAGATTTAATATTAGGTTATCATCAGATCAGGATAAAAGATGAAGACATACACAAAATTTCTTTTAGAACCAGGTATTGACACTATGAATTCGTAGTGGTACCCTTTGGGCTAATGAATGCTCCGAAAACATTTATGTGCCTTATGAACAATGTGTTAAGAAATTACTTGGACAATTTTATGATAGAATTTATTGATCATATCTTGATTTATTCCAAAACAAAGGAAGAACACGAAGAACATCTAAAGTTAGTTCTGCAAACATTAAGGGAACATCAGTTGTATGAAAAATATAGCAAGTACGAATTTTATCAGAGTGAGGTACAGTACTTAGGACATGTGACTTCCTGGGAAGGAATTGTTGTTGACCCTGAAAAGGTCAAATCCATTTGGGATTGGCCAGTTCCGAAAGATGTTTCGGATATCAAATATTTTATGGGAATTACAGGTTATTATAAAAGATTCATTGAATTGTTTTTAAAATTGTCTTACCCCATTACTTTTTTACAGAAAAATGGAACCAAATTTAAATGGATAGAAAAGTGTCAGGAAATTTTTGAGAAATTAAAACACTTATTAACCACTGCACCCATATTAAAAGTAATAGATCCACACAAAGACTTTGTAGTATGTATTGATGCATCTAAGGAAGCATTAGGGAGAGTACTAATGCAGGAAGGGCATGTAATATCATATGATTCAAGAAAGATAAAATCTCATGAAGAAAACTATGGTCCGTGTGATATTGAATTTACTTCTATTGTTCATGATTTAAAAATGTGGCGACATTATCTGTTAGGAAATATTTTTTTGTTGAAAACAGATAATGCTAGTCTTAAACATTTATTTGATAAAAAACACTTAAATGACCAACATGCTAGGTGTTTGGCTTTCCTAAGAGAATTTGATTTTTTTATTGAACATGTTAAAGGAAAGGAAAATAAGGTGGAAGTTTCCCTTAGCAGGAAGATAAATTTAATTTCCAGCACAACAACATCCAATCTGATTTAAAACAAAAAATTGAATTGGCATCAGAAAAAGACAAGGAATACAAATAAATTCAAGAAAACTATCAAACTGATTCTTTAACTAGCAAATAATCAAAATTTAGTTCCAACAAAAAAGGTTTAGTTTTTTATAAGGACAATTTTTTTGTGCCAAATAATGCAAAATTCAAAAAATTAATTCTAGGAGAAGTTCACAAGAAGCCATATTCGGGCCATCCGAGGTATCAAAGACAATAACAACGTTAAAGAAAGAATAATTTTGGCCTAAAATGAAAATAGAAGTGGCGAAATACATTTATAAATGTCTAGAATGCCAACATGTTAAAGCATAGCACCAACACCCAACTGGATCGGTATAGCCTATACCCATTCCAGAGTGGAAATGGGAAGTGATCAATATGGATTTCATCACCAGTTTACCTATAACAAATAAGAACAATAATTTTATTATGGTTGTGATCGATAAACTTACAAAAGAAATACATTTTATCCTAGTCAAATCCACTTATAAAGCTATTAATATTTCATAAATTTTTATGAAGGAAATTTTCAGAATGCATGGGTTGCCTAAAACAATCATTTCAGATAGAGACAAAAAATTCACTTCCAACTTTTGGAGGAATTTTTTTAGTGGAATGAACACACAATTGAGTTTTATCATTTCTTACAATCCTTAAACTATTGGTAAGACCAAAAGAACTAACCGTATTGTTGAGCATATGTTGTGAATGTACGTTACGGAGTGCCCAGAAAAATGGGAAGATTATCTTCACTTGATTGAATTTGCATATAACAATGGTTACCAATCATATTTAAATATGATCCCTTTCAAAGTAATATATGTTCAGAGGTGTAGGACACCTGTGAGTTGGGATGATCCTATTAACATAATTATTATAGGGCATGATATGTTAAAAGAAATGGAAACAATGGTGCAGAAAGTGAAACAAAATTTGAAAAGTGCACAGGACAGGAAGAAAATTTATGCATATTGAAAAAGAACACACAAAGAGTTTAATGTTGGAGATCATGTTTATCTAAAAAAAAAACTAGAAACAGTTCACTCACACTTGGAAAAAGTTATAAGCTAGCACCACGTTATTGTGGACCTTTTGAAGTGTTAGCTAGAGTAGGACCAGTGGTCTACCAACTTGCACTACCAACCCATCTGAAAATAAGTAATGTATTTCATGTTTCATTATTGAATAAATATGTCCCTGATATAACTCATTTTTTAAATTGGAATGTGATCCATGTAGAACGAGAGGGAAAGTTCCAGGGGAAACCACTATGAATACTCGGTAGGAAAGAAAGTATGTTGTGGAACAGAGCCATCGCCCAGGTTAAAATGAAATAGATACACTTTGGTCTTAGGGAGGCCACTTGGGAAATGGAAGAGACTATAAGTAAAGCCTATCCATTTCTTTAACAAGGTTGGGAACATGATGGGAACACCGAGGACGATGTTCAGTTCAAGGGGTGGAAGATGTAACATCCTTCCAAATTAAATATTTGAGTAAATTTATGTGGTTTTGATTATTGAATTATGATTTTGAGAAAAAAATTGCTTAGCATTTTTTATCACCATCAGCAATTTATGGTGAAAAACATTTATGTAAATTTTATTCTTAAATTTTATTTAAAATTACTTTAGATAAATTGATGAGAGAACCGAGATATGATAAGAGAAATACTTTATTCCATGGGAAAAGTGAAAAGAGGATAGAAACCACCAGGGTAAAAGTGATTGATGTCTATGAGGACAAGTGTGAACCTACCCCCAAGAATGTGGGAGGTTAGGAAACAAGCTAGAAAATAGTTTTTCCAAGACTCCCAAGAGTTAGGGAGAAGGATAACTGGAAAAAGAAAGAAAAAGACCTAGGCAGTCTATTTATTTTTTCGTATCTTGGTAAAACAAGGGGGAGAAGGAACAATTATGGTGTAAACAAGACGTTTTTGAGTACGTATACAAGGTTATAGCTTGGTGGTTTTAAGAAAGAGCCTAGTTCTAGAAAATTTTATGGAGAAGGTTCTTGACATTTTCATTTTTTTCCTGTGGAATAAAGTATTTGTCTTGGGGGTGACCAGAGTTAGCATACTATAGTTTCTCTAGTCTATGGTTAGGAGGAGTTGGAATCTCTCCTCAGTTTTTCCCAGTAAAGCCTCGTGGTTCAGATATGTGTATCTACTTATATTATTTTATTTCCTTAGAATTATTATCTCAAATGTCAAAGATTCTGGTTGGATATTAATCTATACTGTTATCGTAATATTTTGTTGAAGACATTGATGTGAAAGTAGAAGTAAACAGATATTTCTGAGTCAATTTATTACTACTAACAATTACAGAGAAATCTCAAATAGAAAAATAATTAGAGCATAACTTAACAATCATTGGTCAATATTTTTCATGTATATTAGTAAACCAAGGAACCAATATGAGTAGCCCGGAAATATAGTATGAAATCCTAGACATGCAATGTTTCTCAGTTAAAGGCTACTCATGATAATAAGCATAGGTAGAGATACTCCATAGATTATGTAGAAACATTTATCATAAAATTCTTATAGAATAAGTAGAATTTGTTTTCCTATTGCACAAAGAATATGAAAATAATATGCTCGCGAATGTATCCATAGATTAAATTCTTTAATTCACTTTCAAGAAATAGAAATAAGTGAATAATATCTGTATATCAAATCCAAAAGAGTGATATTTATATATACAACATTATGTAGCTACAGAATTGATCTCAGCGCATATCAACTTAACTGTATTGCAAACACGACAAAGGTAATATGAAAAATAATAGTATTAATTTCTTTAGAACCCCTGTACAAACATAGTCGACTCTTAAATGTAGGGAGTCAAGTTGAATGTTACAGAGTAAGTCCACAAAAATATAATATGGCTAAAAAGCATTGTGAATTGTAACAAAACCATGCCAATCTTATCGATGGTCATGACGTATCACAATATCGCAGAGATCCTAAAGAATGTGGAGTCGGTAATGAAACACCTATTACCTTTAGGTTTCCATATTTTAAACTTTGAGTTGGCCAGGTTGTGGTTAAGCGTATAAATTCTTAGGAGAGGGTATTCACCCAGGTTTCGCCTAGTATTTTCACTATGTAACAAAATAAAATAGAATGATGTTTAGAGGTAGATATATAATGCTTAAGATAAAATCAATGAGTGACCGAGATAGAGAATTGAAAAACAATGGGTTGTACTTGCATGAACTCAAAATGGAGGTACTCTTACTAGAGTACAAAGCTCAAGGCCAACCTTTACATAGTCTCGATCTTGGTCGAGGGCCATAGCCCCTATTTAAGAGGCAAAGGATTTAAAAAAAATTAGTATAGATGATGGAGTAGTTGTTGTAGTAGGAGTTCTTATAAGATGAAATAAAACAAGGTAAATACATTACCCTTACCCGTAGAATGATGGAAATCTCATTGTCGAGAAAACTGAGAGCTTGTTGGTCAACATATCCACTGGAGCGGGTACTGTGAATACTAGTTTGGAATCAAAACCCTTTTGTAGAATTATCATTCCTAAAAGTAAATAAGAAAATGCATAGGGTAATTAATGTCAAACCTATAAACCAAATTTAAATAAGTTACAAGTTCTAATTTCTTTAAATAACAAAAGAAAAAGATTAAACTAATACTTGAACACTTAGGTATACTCACCACATAATACTAGGTCATGTGCAGACAACGTGTCCACAAAACATCAACATAGAGTTGCATGGGTTTGGGTACTTGAACATAAAACCCATAGTTTGAATGCAGGTGAAAATGTGTGTGATAAAAATTACAGAGGATCCCGAGAACGTTACTCACCGATGTATTTTCTTTCATAGGAGTGAACAAATGGAGGAACTTATGTATTAGCCTTACCAGGGTTCTTCTGGTCGACACCTGTGGAAAAATGAAGAAGAGGCAAAGAAAATTGGAAGAATTAGCTCATAGAAAACACACACAAAGTTTGTATTATTGCACACAAATACATAGAGATTACATAGGTATATATAGTTGGATTCATATCCAACTAATTCCACTCTTGGAGGGATAGGTTGAGAGAAGATCTCAACATCCTCCTAAAAATCTTCAAACCAATCTCCAACTCAACATAATGCATTAATGAAGCATTATCTCTAACACCCCCCTTTAATGCTTACATTAAAAAAACTTATAATACTTAAACACTATTACAAAAAATTGCAACACTTTAACTTTCGTCTGTCTGGCCTTCATCAGCTCCTACACCCACTCTGATGCCTCCGGACTGCGTTCTTTCTCGTCCTCTTCTTCGAGCTTACCATTCAACTCATTTAAAGCATAAATTCTTCAGACCATCATTCATGAACTTGTACAATGGACAATTTGACAACTCGGCTCATCGGGGCTTCCGTGATAAAAGATGTCAATTATTGATGCATTCTATGAACATGCCTCCATCTGTCGGATTTTTGCTTTCGGCTATCCTTCAGTGTCTAGAAGAGCAGTTTGGATACGGAATGTCCTCAACATTCAATTATACAAGGTGAATTCCAATAAGAACAATTATTCTTGAAACCAGGGCTGCCAGCTTATATCAAGATACAAAAGTTCCTATTTTACATAAACATATAAAAAACTTTAAACATTAACACATACATATATATATATTGAAAACATGAAGACTATTACGGTGGCTTCCACAGATAGCATTCTTTTTGCATGTTTTTACTACAAGTTTCGAGTAAGCCATAAGAAGGTGCATAACCCTTAAAAAAAAACTTCTGGAAATGAAATCCTATAGAGCATAGAGCATTTACGTTCTCTCCAGAGATGTTGCAATGCCTGAAACAAACGGCAATGGAAGATATCATCAGCAGATGCTCTACATTCGATGTCTTGGTGGCCCATTTATGGCAAACCAAAACGAAGGCAATATCCCAGGACCATTTGCAGTGGACATACACTCAGATTCCAGCTCTTCAACCTCCCATGCAGAATCGTGGCTTCCGCTCTTTCTTTTGATGATGGCCCCTTCATGACGGCTGGTATATTTTAACAAATTTGCAACTATGGTGAACTTTCTCCACAGCCGCAAGGAAACTCTTCTCTTCACGCACACAATATTCTCCTGGCCTTCCCGTGAGGGAATCAAGCCAGACCAGGCTCTGATACCATGATAAAATTGGAAGAATTAGCTCACAGAAAACACACACAAAGTTTGTATTATTGCACACAAATACATAGAGATTACATAGGTATATATAGTTGGATTCATATCCAACTAATTCCACTCTTGGAGGGATAGGTTGAGAGAAGATCTCAACATCCTCCTACAAATCTTCAAACCAATCTCCAACTCAACATAATGCATTAATGAAGCATTATCTCTAACACTCAGTGATTGAGAGAGTACCTACATTACAACCCTAACCGTATGAATTTTCAAGTAATGGCCATTAATGACACTTATACCAATGATAGACAAGTCTGAGTTTTGATTTATTACACCCTCCATGATTGAACATGTGGCGATATTTTGGGTTGGTGTAATACCTCGAAGTAATAGCAATCACATGGTCTTGGTGACATTCGAAAAGTAAACTAACAATGGTAGGTAACCAAAGAACGCGTGGAACTAAAGACGAGTTTAATGGTCTGTCACATCCTTGAAGGTCGTTTTAACCAATGCGCCACACCCTACATTGACAAGGTTTGGAATTGGAACTTAGTAAGTTGATACATTGGTGATATATTGCTAAAAGGATTAAAATAGAAACTATATATTAAAAACTATGTCAATAAAGTTATGAGGAAGTTGTGGTTAACCAGAATTAATACCCTTGTAAAGGGATATGTTTTCTTACACTTGAGAATAGGGTTTCAACCTTAGACTAGGTAATTTTTGGGTTGTCCATATTTAAAAATACCAATATAAATTGACGAGTGGACGTTGTAGACTAATAGGACCAATATTTGGGCAAACACATAATATACTTGTGTAAGTGTTTGTGTGTGTCACTAGTAGGTTAAGAATTATAACCTGAAAGAATTCACGACGAAGGTAATTAAATGGAAACAATGAGGCTCCAGATAACAATCTTTTGAGCTAGTGAAATTAACACTTTACTTTGGGGTGTGAATATTCTTCCATTAGATTTGTCACTTCAGATATTTTACCTATCATGTGGACATAAAATATTAAGAGTAGTATTTTTCATCTTGACATCCACCAATAATCTTAACAATATCAATAAAGAAATAATGATTAACGACGCCATATTTAAAAAAAAAAAATCAGTTGAGAGGTGACGTTACATCGAGTGTGAATGATACACAAATGGCGTCAGAGGTGGTGGATATGTTTGTGTTGGAGGAAAATCCAAATGATGATGGGTATTCTTCCATTAATGATTACTTGTGACATGTTAGACCTTGTACTGAATTTCATTATCATGATTGTGGGAAGACAATGTTTAATATGGGTAAGGGTTTGTTTTGGGTTATTGTTGTTCCTTCTCTGAAAATGCATGGAAGGATTTGCATCTTTGTTTATGGTCCCTTGTGGTTGGTCGTAAAACTAGATTGGCTCTCATGGTAGAGGTTGCGACAACCCATTACCAGGACTTGGTCCCCTCCACTACTAAGGAAGCCATGCAATATTTGGAGGAGGAGGTGAAGCTTATTCGATCTTACCAAGAGGATGAGAATGTGGATAAGTAGGTGGGAGAATTAATCCTAGACCTAGGATTCTCCAAGAATAGGGATACTAAATTCCACCATACTATTAAGATGTATTGGCATGCTAAAACAATGGTGGCTCAGGGGATGTTGCCTAAGGAGAAAAATTATAGTAAATTTGGCCAAATATTGGAGGCTCTCGAGAGGCATAAAAAGATATTATTGACAATGATATCCTGGATGGAAAAACAAAATGGATCTCTTTATAGTTGACTTGGGATAGTGGGGTGCCTTTTTTTATCTTTACCATGTTCTTTGGATGATTAGGCTTGTCTTTGATTTTATCAGACTGAGTCTTTGTGGTATTATAGTCTACGTTGATTTCTCTAGTTTTCCTTGAATATTTAGTATAATTTTGTCAATTTCTGAACAACACAATGTTTCTCTTGACTTACTTTGTTATGTCCTTTTTTATAATTAACCTTTTTTCCCTCTAGGTAGGACAACAAACTCTTGGGATTCTAATGACCATATGGACTGAAGAATAGATATCAAGGAAATTATGTACATTATGTTGATATTTTAATAGAAAAAATCTTACTTACAAAAACAAAACATCAACTATATATTTAAATATGTTCTAACATACTCAATTTTTTTTTATGTGAGTGGTGGAATCTACAACTAGTCAGTCACGTACTCACATGACACGGAGTCATGTTATCCAACTTCTACCACTATAACTTCCAGGTGTTCCCACGCTACCCCATACATGATGTTGTTCCTGAGTCTGTACTAAGGCTTAGAGTACAGTGTCAAGGCATCCGAAAGTATAGTAATAGTTAATAGGAGATTTCACTAACCTTTGGTGTGGGAAGCTAATGAAGATTCCTGCGTTCTCGCTGTCTAGCTTCTAACTGTTCCTGTATTGTGATATTTTGTTCAATGGCCGCCCATGAACGTTCTAATTCTTCCCGGGTATTAGCAGTTCTAAGAATCGTGCTGAAAAGGTTTAATGCGATATTGGTTTGATCTAATATCCCGAGTTGAATATTGGTTTGAATTACTGGGGGTACAGTCATTGAGGAACAGTAAGGGTATGGGAATGATTTAAAGAGAAATTTTAATGGCTAATTCAATTCGGTCGAACATAAGAGAAAAACTTTGTGTGAAGAGAGAAATAGGACTACAAACGAAAGGCCCTTTCCTGTAACTGTATGATTTTTTGTAAAAAGTATGAAATGAACGAGGAATACTTAGTTGTAATAACGTAGAAAACTTAAAATGAAGAAATTAAAATGAACATCAAACAACCAGATGCAAGTAACACACCATCCTATAACAGTAACTTGGTCTTA
>JZKD02S2289761.1:10477-25296 GCA_000966675.3 Picea glauca
AAATCTCTTGTGTTCGTGCGCGCAATCGTGTGGTCATACCCCAGGTCATATCGAGACAAGACCATCCATCATAAGAGGACACATGGTCGAGATCCATGTATGTCTAAGTTTTATAATGGGAAGAGTCGCAACGATCCTAACCATTCATCAAGGGGGATGTGTGGCAGTTGGTCAACATTTCATTGACTTGCAACTTGAAGAGGTCAAAGGGAAAGTTTGTGAAAACTCGCGAAACGTGAATCCGCGAAAAGATCACAGTCGTTGATCAAGGAGAGCTATGGACCGTTGATTGTCCAGGGGAGCTATCGGCATGTCGACATTTCGAGGATCATTAAAACATAGGTGATTCACATCGAGAATTACCGACACACGAAATCTCGACATGCTTGAAGAGTTGAGCCCCAGGTCATGATGAATGGTCACATGGACGGAGGCTAAGGGAGGATCTAGCATCCGATTAATCTCTTTTCGGAATTCGGGAGTTAGGGAGTCAAGTTTGGCTCCCTTGCAAAGTCCCGACACACGAAATCGTGACGCGCCTTTTGCATAGGCATGCGGTCACAACCCATGGTCGTGTGGAGGTGATGCTCAGGCTTGGTGCTTAGTCACGTAGGCGGAGTTTCATAAAGGACCCGTAGATTTTTCAATGAGATTCCAACAGGGAATTGTAGAGATGCTCCAGCTCAACAGAGTCAAGAACTATCCTTGACCAGGAGATCGGACTGGATCCCTGACCTTCCAAATTAGGAACCATGAATGGAATTTATGTCCTTTAATAAAATCGAAAATTTTTATGCCCCATCGTGGGTGTGTTACAAATTGGTATCAGAGCATGGTTATAACACTTGGCCTTCCTGGGCTCATGTACGAGTCACATAAAGAGAAAAGTGAGATGGGTAAGACCCTATGGACACTAAGGAAATGAGGCTTTCTTGCTAAGACGTTGTCGCATAAAGAGGAAAGTGACCCTGGTTGGTTATAGCCATGAGATAAGGCAACATAAACACAAGATATGACTGTGAGATTAGTCATGTAAGTGACTGAAATCTCAAAGTAAAGGACACTAATGATCAAATTAAACTATCAAGTGAATGCATGAGGTAAAAAGGTGCAAGAGATGCACCTACTTATACATGAATGTGTATACATGATCATAAGGATGATGGGAAGATCCTTGAAAAAAGGATATAGAAGCCTGATATGTCCACGTGTGTGAATGACATGGAAAAGAATTGCCAGCAATAAGCTAGCATGATGAATACTTGTCTGTGTTTAATTATTCTTGAGTACATGGGTTTAATGCATTGTGGAGCTTCTTAATATGAATCCTGATATTAATACCAGTTAGGTATGAATGATATTAAACCTGCAAGTGATGCACATGTATGGTGTAAGAATATAGTTATAAGATACCATATGGTTTCCCTGATGAGGGAAATATAAAGAAATAATTGCTCTTGTCCAGAATAAATGAATACTATGGATACATGGATGACTCCATTCTGAAGAGTCATGAAAGTTTTGTTCCAAGTAATAGCTTGAGGGGAATGTATTCGCTTTTTCCTCGGGGAATACTAATATAATTAGATAAAAAAGGGTAAATGAGCAAAGATGTTTTGTTGTCATAATAAGAGGAAAATGATTATGCCTTTCAAATCGCATGAGAAGGACTGTGAACAAATCTTGAGTTGACTGATCTTAAAAGTAAAGATGTATGTGGGCTGTGAAATATACCCATGACAGCTACATGTAGGATTAGAAATATGAATAGGTTAAATACATCATGGATGTAAGTTAACAAAACCAGAATATGTATGGATACGTAATTAGGTACATGACAAAGATGCATGTCTATATTTCATTAAGGAATATTTGGTAAATAGATAAAAACTAACTCAAGGTGGAGTATAGCACAAACAGTGATGGATATGCAACAAAGAAGTTGCATGCTGAAAGAATTCCCCATGGAGGAACTGTGTGAAGACTCTATCAGGAAAGCAAAGTCACAACCTTAATGACTGCTGAGAATTAAGCAGTAAGCCACAAGTTTATATGAAGACATATATATATACCAGAATCCTGGATTATATTTTGAAAAAACATCATGTAATGAGTAGAAAACTAATAAATGAATACTAACTATTCCGATAACCAAATGGTAATGTGTTGGATGCACATGTTCATGATCCATTACGAACAAAAGCTTGCTACTAAAGCATGTTGTTGTATCCAAAAGGTTAGGGTGAGGTCTAACCAAGGCTACTCAGGAAAAGAGCAGAAAGATCACAATAAGAAGTAGACTGCATAAGTAAAGGGGGAGAAAAGGAGGAACGCTTTCCTCACCCTAAGAACCCTAAATTTTTTAACAGAGCCATAGGATTAAAAGAGCAATTGTGGAAACTAGTATAGTTGATAAAAGGCAAGTAAACTCCCTAAGTATGATTAAATGAATAAATGAGTACGTTTAAATGGTTATGCTTGGTTGAAGCCATGATTAAGAAAAGGCAGTGAGGCCTTAGAGATAACTCAACTGGGCTGAAAAGTCCCAGGTGGTGTAGAAAGAGTTGGAAGAAGGAGGGAGTCCTCAATTATTCTTTGTTGAGTATTATGTTTTCTCTTGGATGAGAAAATTGATTTACTAATAAAAGTAAATGTTTTGACACCATAGTGATAAGGATTGTATTGTTGAAGATACAATCGAAATTTTTTTGTGTTGCACTTGTGGAAACATTGAGGACAATGTGATGAAGTGCATGAAGATATGCTAGGACATTTTGAAGATGTTTTATGAATTCAAATGTTATGATACATGCATTTGGTTTAATATTACAACTAATGTAATTGTAACTATGATGATGCATGCTATGTATAGAAAGGAATTGGAGCTATTGGGGAAGACAGTTTCCCATGATGGGAAACCTCAAGTAGAGGGTGACCATGGGAACGCTGCAGTCGAAAGATTGTTGATAGGACTGTGAAAATCCCACTAAAGCATTGCTAATGAGGTAAATCAGAAAGAGAGTGCTAGCAGCCAAGAACATGTATAAAAATCTTAATGCATATGTGGCTCAAGGTATGAAGGGATTGGGTAAGAATCCCCTCTGAAATGTTTTATTTTCCCATATTATGCACAAAATTTTGAAAGGGTAGTTGTATGCCATGGATACCCAAGAAGGTTATGATTCGGGAAGAAGAACCTGAATGTTGGAGGTGTGAACCTCTGGGCAGCAACATTTGAACCAAATGATCTCTAGTGACCCAAAAAGGTCGAAAACATTTACTAAGAGATCGTAGAAATCCCTTCGATCAATTATAGATCGAAATCGTGAGGATCGCGAAAGAAAACCCGGATTGAATCAGGTTAATCAAAAACCTGACAGAGGAAGTGAACACGAGCCATTCATCAGAAGGAAACTGATCTTAGTCGTCAAATCGATTCCAAGATCCATTGGAGTTAACGAATCAAATGCCAGACGTTCGATAAGATCGACGACCCATATTCATTGCAGAGATCAAATGAGCACACGGGTTAACAGTGGAGCCTGTGCCCGTAATTTAAATTCAATGTATTTTTTTTTGAGTTTGGGGTTCGATCGTAGGTCAGACGGCTTGTATTGATTGCGGAGCGCAAAGGAGGAATTAACGGGCACCCTACTCCATGGCCCGCAATCAGCCAACACCATTTATCTCATCGGGGTGGATGATCAACGACCACGACTAAAAGAGTTGGGCGAGCACCTTTTAGATTATGGAGATTGAACTCTCCGATAAAGAGCAAGCACATTGGGAATTCCGCACTCACTATGAACCATTGATATATGAACAATCGGTGGGTGGACCTACAATGAACCCACTAGTTAATGTCACGTAAACTTGTACCTCGATTGGGTTCTATGGTTGAATTTGGCAAATCAAGGCTCTGCTCTCAGTCTAAATTCTCGGTCAAATACTTCTATGCCAGGATTGTTGTATTTGGAATCGATCTAGAGATAATATCGATGACCCGTATCCATTGCGGAGATCGGAAGGAGGACCTTCCAAGGTTTTACTTATATTATGTAAGCGTTGAAGGAAAAAAAATTAGGTGTCCATAAGTTTTGACACCCTGGTTATTAATCAAGGAAGAATGCTTAAAGGAATTCATGTGAAACTTTTGAGTTTCATGTGTACTGAATTGGGAACGTGATCGGCCTATAGAAGTAAGCATGGTCTTGCTGTAAGAGTGAATGAAAATGAATAAGCTATATGAGGAAAAGGTTGGTTAAATCCCAACACACCATGGCCAAGAACCGATCATAAAGTGTGACGAACTTGAAGACAATGCAAGAGCTCATTGGGTATGAATGTGGCCATGAATATTGGCACATTTGTTAAAATCCTTTGAAATGTTGAATTACGTTTTGAAAGGTCTGGTATGATTGAAATGAGGCATAGGCAAGGATTGAAATCCCCTTTTTGTGTTTATGTAGATGTGATGAATTGTTGGTATGCATGGTTTTGAATACATATATATACATGGAGGCATGAGAGACTAACAGTTTGTTTGGCTGTGTGAAGAATGAAATGCAGAAGGAAAAGGGTCTTGGATATGGTAGTGTTGTAAGCCCATAAGGAAGACCAATTTCCTGCTCATCCAAACTGCAAGGAATGGTATTTCCTTTTGAGAAAGTGAATTTGATTGTTAGTATGCACAATTCTGAAATTTTTGTGACGACGTTGTAAAGGTGCAATAAAAATGTATGTGCATGGAAAAGCTAACGATTTGTTTGGTTGATTGAAGTTGAAAGTGCAGGAAGCAAAGGGGTCTTGGATATGGCAGCGTTGTAAGCCCATAAGGAAGACCAATTACCTGCTGAGCCAAACCGCTATGGAAAGGAAAGTCCCATAATTATGAATCGGGTTCCTGTGAGAAACAAATATGAAATACATTTTGTTGAGGTAACGCAAGCCGGAGGGACGCCTCGACTATAAGACTCGATAGAGTCTCTAGAATTATTTCTGTGCGAGAAAACCTTGGCAAGGAAAGATGGATCACCCGAGGGATTGTATAGCAGTGAAGTGGATGCCTGAGCCTGGGCCTGGAGGGTGAGTGATCGCAAGGAAGAGGAGGCCATGATAGTTCTTGTAAACTATTGAATTAGGATCATGCACCCAATGGGTATGTTAAGGAAAAACAATGAGCATGGATAACAAAACAACTAGGTGGATACAAATCCACAAACTGCGCAGATAAATTCTTGTGCTAAGATTATGAAAAATTTTCATAGAAATTTTTATGCAATGTTTTCGTATAAGACTATGATTAACGTGTTTGATTGTCCAAGAATTACTGAAAGTACGTGACAAAGATTAAGGGTCTGAAAAAGGACCTGACCGAGAGAGAAAGATCAATATTTCTAAAACAGTTGAATGAGAAAGGCATGACAGGTGTTTTTGAGGAAGAACACCAAGGTCGGTGTTCCTTTAAGGGGGAGGGAATTCTAATATCCTTGTTTCCCCCAGTTTGTAATTAATCATAAAATAGGAATTACCATGCTAAAGCATGTGGAAAATGTAAATGTATTATTGTTTGAGTTGCCAATAACTGACTGTGGGGGTGAAGCCTTGAAAGTACTGGCCATGATATCACTAGAGGAAAGAGTGAGGAGATTGTAGAGAGGGTCAATTAGTCTAAATGACCCAAACTTCCTTTACTAAAATAATAAGCCTCTCTGAATTCCAAGGAAAGAAATCAGTTAATGAAGAAAGGACCAGTGGTTGAATTATCAACCACCCCCATGAATGGGAGCATGGTCTAGCTGCAGGATGTCATCCCAAAGTACCACAGAGACCTATAGACCTGAGATTCCTTCTAACAGAAGGAACATGATGGGTCTGGCACCTTCCAAAAGAAGGAAGATAAGACAAATGACAAGGACAATTAGAGAGGATATACGAGATGGGGGACGAGAGCACAAGCTCGTAAGGGAGATGCACGGATCTCTCCAGGGGATAATAAACAGGAGGCCACGAGCTTGATGCTGATGAGCATCTAATAAACCTCGCCAGGGCCACAATAGAGAGAGAAATCTCTGAAAGTTTGCCGAAAACAAAACCCAAGCAGAAGTTGAAACAGAGAAAGAACCCATGAGAACTACGAGAGTTCCCTGGTGATATCATGGCTTGGCACGGGGGTGGCCAGAGTGCTAAGAATGAATGCCTCTGAGCCTATGGTCGGGTGGAAGGATGCACAGGCATAGTCAGTTAGTTGGCTACCACCTGCAATAGATAAGTAATCGCATGTCTTGTTTATTTACGTGGTACTGTGAATTAAAGTTGAATATCCTATTAATGTTGCAGGGATGGTTATGTTTTCTTATTGAATTATACTTTATTTCCTTCTTTTATATCTGCCTGAATGTGAAATTAGGCAAGTAGGAAATCATAGGGATAGAACATGTTTTATACTCATACAATTTTGCGTCCTGTGGTGGCTTAAGCTAGCGCCACGAACTGTGAGTTCATTGACCTTAGGTACAGTTTCATGTATGCATGTCAACCCACCTAGTCGTTCTGAGTTCCTTGGAGGATGGAGTTTATTAAGCTCAGGAGAGGTAGTGCATGTATGCACAGGTTGTCTGCGAGGCAGGACTAAGAACTACTGAAGTTCTAGAGTTGAGGAATGAACGTAAGGGGTGCGCGGAAGAATTATTCCAAGTGATAAGCCTAGGAGAAAGAGTGCAATGCTCTTAAGACCTTCATAACTAACGAAGCTCAGGAAGGATAACGAGATGTATGTATCGAAAGAGAATATCCTTTCTTTTGGAAGATTAATGGATGATATCCTTTCAGGAGGATCCAAGTTCTATCATGACCATTAGATTTGAGGAAGGAGCGTAGGCGTTAACACCTCGACTCCTCCAGTCTTTGCAAGTTCGATGAATGTTGGAAATAATCAGGACAGTCCATTGGAAGGGATGTGTGGCAAGCGATCAACGTTTCACTGACTTGCACACCAGAGGAGACAAAGGGCAGAGTCATAAGAACTCGCGATACGTGAAATCATGATTTGATCTGAGCCGTCGGATCGAGGAAGGATCTGTGCCATCAGATCTAAAGCATTGGGATTTCGGATCCCAGGAGAACGGAGGTGAATACATCCAGAAGTCGCAAAACGTGAAATTCTGACACACTCAAAGGTTTGGCCCCAGGTCATATCAAGGGGTCATATGTGCGAAGGATAAGGGAACCTTGACCGTTGATTCAAGGAGAGAGATGATCTGGGATGTAGATAAGAAGGGAACAGATTTGAACCGACAATCTAGACGTTATCGTCAAGATCGTGAGATCGACGATCCCGTAGCATTGTGGGGACGGGAGTTGCGAGGAGTTTAAGATATTGAGGGCGAACTGCAATTCAAATCATGGTTTCGTGAAGAGGACATATGGAGGTTGTAAGAGCATTGTGGGCCCAACAACAGTTTGACTCCAAAACGCTTGTGTCCGTGCACACAATCGCGTGGTCATAGCCCTAGGTCATATCAAGACAAGACCATCCATCGTCAGAGGACACGTGGCCGAGATCCACATACATCTGAGTTTTAAAAGGGGAAGAGTCGCAACGATCCTAACCATTCATCGGGAGGGACATGTGGCAGTCGGCCAACATTTCGCTAACTCGCAACTTGAAGAGGCTAAAGGGAAAGTTTGTGAAAACTCGCGAAATGTAAATCCATGAAAAGATCACAGTTGTTGATCAAAGAGAGATCTGGACCATTGGTTTTCCAGGGGAACTATCGACATTTTGACATTTCGGGGACCAAGAGAAGAGAGGTGATTCGCATCAGGAATTCCCGACAAGCGAAATCCCGACATGCTTGAAGAGTTGAGCCTCGGGTTATGATGAATGGTCACATGGACGGAGGCCAAGGGAGGATCTAGCATCTGATTAATCTCTTTTCGGCATTCAAGAGTCGGGGAGTCAGGGTTGTCTCACTCGCAAAGTCTCGACACACGAAATTGCGACACGCCTTTTGCATAGGCGTGCGGTCACAGCCCGTGGTCATGTGAAGGTGAGGCTCGTGCTTGGTGCTTAGTCGCACAGGCGGAGTTTCATAAAGGACCTGTGGATTTGTCCGTGAGACTCCAACAAGGAATCGTAGAGATGCTCCAACTCAATAGAGTCAAGAACAATCCTTGACCAGGAGATTGGACTGGATCCCTGACCTTCCAAATTAGGAACCATGAGTGGATTTTCTGTCCTTTAATAAAATCGAAAAATGTTATGCCCCGTCGTGGGTGTGTTACAGATACCAATGACTAAACAACATGAACAACAACCATTTTTTTTTAATCTCCACTCTAGACGACGCCTTATAAGGTACTTTTGAAAGTAATTTTATTCCAGCGATTAAATCAATAGCATACTCTAAAGCTCTTTAAATGCCACGTCGGAAAGACTTCTAGAAACCCATTGGCATAACACTCAGGAGAGTGATGAATACCTATTACCATGCGCTTTAGAGACCGATGAATTAATAGCGAAATAATTGAGAACCTGTAATTACATGAAGGCCAAACTTCAGAAGGAAATTTCCCTTTCCGAGGAAAGGATTATTTTCTAAATCATATATGCAATCTCGTCAATTTTCTTACCATATGATTCACAAGTCTAAGTTTCCTATGCCAATTCAATTGAAATTACTTTCCCTGAACCTATAGGGCGTAAGGTATATATCGATGGGAGTGTAATTAATCTCAAAACAATATAAATAACTCTTTACTTAACAGAGAGAGCGAGAAAATTTGGGCAACCAATACCAACCCATGATATGCTTAACGGCTATGTATAGTGTACACTTGAAGGAACAACATTGGTCAAAAGGTGTGTTGTATCATCATGATCCTTCAATTCACTAGATTGATCTAATTGCAGTACTAATTTCCAATACTTCCGCCAAACAACTACAAAGCTCAGTGCATGCTATCGCTACTAAGATTTTTTGGATAATCTCTATCAACGTTCAGGTTCATCTACTTCTACGAAGAAGGGAGAAAGGAAAATAATTCAGATCTCCATGGTCGTTGTTGGGGTATTTCTATCTAGATAAACTATCGGTGAACTGGGATACATCAGTTTGTTCGATTGTAGATAGGGTACTAAAGGAGATCATGTTGCAGTCACCCTGCACGCATGAGAAACTATATGACCTCTCCTCCTCTCTCATGTCATGATGGTAATTATTAACCCCAACGTTTTCGAATGGGATTGATTGTAGGTCTCCCCAAGGAAAATAATCTCGTTCGTAAGGACTGTTTCTATTAGAAATTGAAGATGAGCTATGAGATTACTTTCCATTTATATACTGAGGAATATCAACATCGAGTAAAGCCTCCGCTACATTGTGACAGCCTGCAAGCTGAGCATATAGAGAAACTATTTTTCCTTTCAAACTCGCAACCTTCCTTGAAAGAAAGGATTTCAGTGTTCTGACACATCATCGAATATAAAACATCAATACCAAAATATATATACACCGCCAACTAAATTAGAAGTTTATATCCATTGAACTCATTACTAGTTTGGGTAGTTTTAATGTTATTAGATATGTATTAGATGTGACATTGTCCAATCCACCTTCTAGACTAACTGAATATTGAGATTGAGAATCAACTTAAACCATTGTATTAAATTGAGAGGGTTACAAAACTTTTTGCTAGTTTTTGAAATTTAGTCGAAAGTGTCTAATGTTGGTTTTGTTTTTGTTGACATGGTATTAGAGTCTCACTTGAAAATAATGGATATTAGTTGTGATTTAATGCACTCCTCTAAACTGAATAATGGTTCCAACTATCTAAACCGAATATCATCCTATATAATGTATTCCTCATTGATTAAATGAAGTGCAGTGTGGCTTTGCTCTGATAGCCTCTAGGTGTTGCCTCGCCTGAGAGCAGTCTATTCCTTCCATTCCTTCTATTTTCAAGTTGGTATCATAGCGCTTGAGTGAGGATCCGAAACTGATTATAGAAGCGGAAACCAGTTAAGGAACATTCTTTATCAAGTTTCATGAAGGCGACATCGTTGAGAGCAAGGTAGTTGCTCCTGACTCCGACATTCTTGTTTGAGAGGTGGCATTTTTCTTCTTGTTATTCGGATAGAATTTGTTTGCAGAGAGAAAGGACCCGTTACTCACAAGGGATATATTCTTGTTACATCGACTCTGGTTGCAGAAACTTGGAAGGATCTGACCTGTCGCTTTCCAATTTAGCATACAGGAGTCTCGATTTTTCCTTTCTGAAAGGAACCCGTGAATGTTTGTAGTGTGGAGGAGCCCGCATGGAGGAGTAAAGGAAGAAGTCGTTGGAGGCTACCTTCGTTGAGGGTGTCAATAGAAGTGAAGAAGATCTGAGGTCGTGGGTTTGAATGAGCATAATCCAGCGCAGTAGCCAGAACTTGCAGCGCTAAAGAAGTTGAGACGCGTTGCATAAAATCCAAATCTAGATTTGAGCACGAATCGATCTTGATTTTTTCTTTTCTACTATTAAAAGAGGCCACACCATTTTATCTGCTAGTTTCCATTCTTGGTGCATAATCACTACTTTGGAGAAGAGTTTGCAGAGATGGAGAATCCACTTGCTGAAACTTATCTCAATGAAGCCAATAAATTGGATGGATCGAATTTTGTCAATTGGAAATTCAAAATTCATACATTGATAGAAGAATATGGTGTATGGACGATCGCGAAAGGAGATGAAGTGCGACCCGACGCGGTTGTTGGTGCGACAACATCAGTAATCCAAGATTGGGATAAGCGGGAGAACAAATCCAAGGTATTATTACGAATGTTTGTGAAAGATAATATAATTCCTCACATAAGAGATGCTAAGACTTCTAAAGAAACCTGGAAAGAACTTAAAGATTTGTATGAGATTAATAATACAAATCGTATTTTTTTTTTCTGAAGAGTAAATTGCTAAGTATTAAAATGGATATAAATGAGTCTGTTAGTACTTTTCTTGGGCAAATTAAAGACATGAAAGATAAATTGGGAGATATAGGAGAAAAAGTGTCAAACACTGATCTTATCACAATTGCCCTAAATGGAATGCTAGAGGACTATCAAATGTTTATAAGAGACCTTGCAACAAGAGAGAAAGCTCATACCTTTGAGGAATTGACAGGTATATTGTTGTAAGAAGAGGAGAGGCATACGAATTTGAAGTCGAATTTGAAGCCATAGAATTTAGACTTAGCACTATGGACAAAGAAGAGATTCCCTAAAGGGAAACTAGGAGAAGGAGTCAGAGGAGGAAGTTAATTTAAGAGGAAGTCATTTCCAAAGACAAATCAAGGTATGCCATCTAGTAGAAATGAACCTAAGTGTTTCTGTTGTTGTAGGATTGGGCATCTTGCCGGAGAATGTTATAATAAGAAAAATGATGAGGCCGGGCATAAAAATAGAAAGCATTCAGGACATTTTGCAGAAGAAATCCTGAATTTTGATTCAAAAGATCTCATACTGTTTGTGTTTAATGTTGCACTATCTACTGAAACTGATGATGTTGATGCATGGTTTGTTGATTCTAGAGCCTCAATTCACATGACATGTAAGAAGAATTGTTATATAAACTTTAAAGAAACACATAATGGTGCCCATATTTATCTTGGAGATGATCGTTCCTATCAAATCAAGGGATATGCAGATATTCCAATAACACTTCTGAATGGTACTGTCAGACACATTTACAATGTTGTGTATATCGTCGGGATAAAGAAAAACTTGATTTCTGTGTCCACAATTACAGATCAAAATTTGAAGGTCGAATTTTTCAAGACACATTTTATAGTGAAGGACTTGCATGATCATTACATAATTGTTGCCTCAGGAGTCAGAATTGGAGGTTTGTACAAACTTGATGTCACCAACAAGAATCATCAAGCATTGACTTTTGCAACTATGCATACAAAACCTCTTTGGCACCAAAGGTATGGTCACATTAATTATCATGATTTGTTGTTATTACAAAAACAAAATATGGTTGAAGGACTCCCTATGTTGAAGAATTAGTATGTTGCTTGTGAAGGTTGTGCATTAGGAAAGATGCATAGTGATGAATTCCCCTCTAATTTTGATAGGAGAAAGAAACATGTATTAGAACTTATACATATTGATGTTTGTGGACCAATGCAGACAAGGTCCTTAGGTGGTGCTTATTATTTTTTGTTATTTATTGATGAATGCACAAGATACACATGGGTTTATTTCCTTAGAAAAAAGATTTATGTTTTTTAATACTTCAAGGAATTTAAAAACATGGTGGAGAAGCAAAAAAGAAAGACCATTAAAATCCTTCACTCAGATCAAGGGGGAGAGTACAGATTAGGGAACTTCATCAAGTATTGCAAAGATCATGGAATAGTACATCAATTTACAGTACCCCACTCTCCAAAGTAGAACGGAGTTGCAGAAAGGAAAAAGATAACTCTGGTGGAGTGTGCACGAAGTATGATGAAATGTAAGAATCTCTCAAATTCTTTTTGGGTTGAGACCATTAGCACTGCTATTTATTTAAAGAATGGAAGTCCAACAAGGTGTCTTGATCATAAAACTCCTTTTGAAGCCTTGTATGATTCTAAACCAGAAGCTAATAACTTGAGGATATTTGCGTGTAAGGATTTTTCACATATTCCAAAGGAGAATAGGAAGAAGCTTGATGCTAAAGCTATCAAATGTATTTTTATAGGGTACTTTTTAGAATTTAAATCATATCAATTGTTTGATCCATCTACTCACAAAGTGTTTGTGAGTAGAGATGTATTTCTCCATGAGTAGACAGAAGGAAATAATGAAGACAACAGTCATGAAGGATGTCATGTACTTCTTGAATATGAAGAGGTCAAAGAAGAGAAGCACCAACAGGAAAAGGCAGCCAATGACATAGAAACATCCAGCAGTGAAGAAGAATATTCACAAAACGGAGAAGAAGTCACCAGCCAATTGAAAAGTTCACGACATGTTCGTTCACCTGAAAAGTATAAAGATTATGCCCTAATGAGTAATATTTCAAATGTCATAGAACCCATGAGTTTTAATGAAGCTAATGAACATGAAGAGTGGATAAAAGCAATGAAGGAAGAATATGACTCTATAATGAAAAACAAAACTTGGGAATTGACCGAATTGCCTAAAGATAAAAATCCCATAGGATGTAAATGGATATACAAACCTATATTCAAAGCAGATGGTAGTATAGATAAATATAAATCCATATTGGTGGCAAAAGGGTATTCACAGAAGGAGGACATTGATTATGAAAAAACATGTGCACTAGTAGCTAAATTAAATACTATAAGATTATTAACTGCAATAGCTACAAAGTAGCATTGGAAGCTTCACCAATTAGATGTAAAATCTTCTTTTCAGAATGGTGAGTTAAAGGAGGAGGTTTACCTTACTCAACCAAAGGGGTTTGTGAAAAGTGGTCAGGAACATTTAATGTGTAAATTAAAGAAAACATTGTATGCACTGAAACATACACCTAGGTCATGGTATGAGAAGATAGATTCATTCTTTCTTAAGAAGGGTTTTATGAGGAGAAAAAGTGATCCAAATTTGTATACCAAGTTTGATGAAAAGAGGCATGTTGTATTGATTTCCTTATATGTTGATGATTTAATCATTATAGGAAATTCAGAAAAATTGATTAGTGGAATTAAGAAGCAGATGTCATGGGTATTTGAAATAAAAGATCTTGGTGAGTTACATTATTGCCTAGGTCTTAAAGTTTGGAGAAATGTTGGTCAAACCTTTGTGTCTCAAGGTAAATATGTCGGAGAAGTACCTAAGAATTTTAAAATGGATTAATGTAAAGTTTATTATGTTCTAATGTAGCAGAACGTGAAACTTTATTGTGATGATGGTTCGAACGAGGTAAATGGTACAATGTATAGATATATGGTGGGAAGCTTGAACTATCTCACTACAACCAGACCTGACATAGCATATTTTGTTAGTGTGTTAAGTCAGTTTGTGGAAAAACCTCTAGAAAACCATTGGAATGTAGCGAAAGGGGTACTCAGGTATCTCAAAGGCACAATTGATTATGGTATTAAATATACTGATTCATTTGATGTTGAGCTGACAAGTTACTCAGATTCAGACTGGGCTAGCAATCNAACTAAAATTCAACAAACTCCACTATAATAGACAATACATATCTATGTGTATAATCACAAACACTTATTGGACACACCAATAACAACTATTGAAAAATAACAAACTCTCTAACTAACACTAAACACACATTTTCTAATCTTAAATAGTTTAAACATAATTTCCTTTACATAATCATCCCTTCACTTAATTTAAATAACATTTCAAATCTCACAAACCTAATTAACATTGTAACACAATCAAATTTCATTTTCCAAAGTATGTCTTCACTTTTAACCTCCTTAGCATTTAAATCTCATAAACCCAAGCATGACTTAATGTGAAAAGCATTACTTTATTCTCACAAAGATGTTATTTGCTACTTGAAATATCTTTTAAGTAAAATCGAATTTGAACCTTTTTTTTATATTAACAACTATCATATTAATAATAATATTATTAATGTGTCGTATACATTATATATTTAACCTATTTTATAAAACAAACATTATACAATCCGGTGATGAATTAGTGTTTATCACTGCTTTTTGTTATTTAGTATTTACTGCATCGCTTAGAGCGTGTGAAAGGATACGAGAGAAGAGTGGTGTCAAAGGCTCACGGACACGTTTTATGGGCATCTTAGAATCCATGACTGAGAGGTGGCCTGGAGATTCGCACTGT
>JZKD02S2289761.1:35481-45574 GCA_000966675.3 Picea glauca
TTCATTAATACTATTTTAATAACTTGAACAAATATGACATAAACAAACATGTTTTTTATAATATTTTACAATAAAATAAAATAAAATTGTATCAAAAATTCCGATTAATAATGTTGATACGATAGTCATTTCTGGCTTACGCAAATTTAAATCTTAAATCTTACGACAAAACTAAATTGTTAATATGTCGATATGTTGTTTGCTAATGAACATATTTTCTTTCCCTCTCACTTTATCTAACGAATAGAATAGAATAAAGATGGTTTGCCTCAAAAGATTCAAATGATGGAGCCGAGTGGAACAACTAAAATGGCGGACAATGGAGGATTGTCTACCTTCCAATGCCTAATATGGCTTAGGGTACGCCAAATCTAGATGGGATCTGAGTTCTCTCTTGGTGGGCAGGGGTTTAAGGGAGAGTTTTGATGGTAGGATTGAGTTTTGTCAGAGTTTTAGGGTTAGGTGAGGTATGGTTGATCGAGTTATGGATCTAGTGGAGGATCTGGATGATGACTATTGGTGGAACCATAGGGATTTATTAAAGACTCACGAGGACTATCGTGAGGAGTTAAGGCGGGTCAGGTTAACTCAAGTTCTGGATGACTTGAGAAAGGTTATTCATGAGGAGACACATTCTTCGATTAGGAAAGATGGTGAGGACAAAAAAATTTCTAAGGGCAAGAGAGTCATTGAGGTCATTAATGACCTTTTTACTTGGGAGTTGCACAAGGGTTGTAAGGTGGATCCACTTTCGATACAACTGACAAAGAATAACCGTGAGGCTTCTTTGGTGTTAGGGTTTTCTGGCATGGTTTCTGCGAAGGGATCAGGGGAGAAGGAAAATTTTGGGGATGCTAAGGGGAAGTTCATTGCATCTAATCCTTTGCGAAATCGCCTGGAAAAGTCAGTTCTAGAACTTGGGAGAGATTTAAACTTGAAGGGTGTGGAGTTTGGGGTCAGAAAGGAAAAGGCATAGGTGGTCGAGGCAACAGATAGACACAGAAAGGTGTATCTTTAGCGGGATGGCCTTAAACCCTAGAAAGAGAGAAAAGAGAAGATCAAACTCACCTTAGGTAGCGATATAGGGGTGATGGAAGAAGATCAATTCGCTCGCAGGGGGATTTTTGGTAGGTTTGGCTACAAAGTCATGGCAATGAAGGAGATTCACAAATGGGTTTCAGATTGCTGGGGACCGGTGCTGGTTTATACCCCAGACTTTTACATTTTGTCTAAGGTTTGGTTTTGTTTCTTGTTCAAATATTCAGAGGACATGGAAAATAACTTAAACATGTTCTAGATAGTGAAAAATGGTAGTTTGATGCTTAATCGATGGCATGTTTCATTTAATCCAGAGAAGGAATTCATCAGGTTCATACACCTCTGGGTATTACTACTTGGGTGTCTGCTATTAGTTTGGAATTAGGAGGCATTTAAGGAAATCGATAATTCTTTAGGTAAATTTATTTATGTGGATACTGGGTTTTTAGGGGGAACTGATAGACGGATGGAAAAATTCCTAGTGGAGATGGATATGTTTGAAGGGTTTCCATCTGATATTGAGTTGGAGTGTCGAGGAGTGGTGTTCGTGCAAAAAATTGATTTCCAGGGAGTGCCTTTTAGATGTTCGATTTGTAAAGAAACGAGACACTTAAGGCATAATTGTGCAGGGATTTATAAGACGCGGCTTCTAGCGGAGATTGTGGAGAAAAAAGAAGTAGAATCTATGGCGCAGATTCTTGTGCTAAACAATATACCAGTTGACAGGTTCAGTGACAAGCATTAGACGGTTTTGGATAGCATAAATGTGTCGCATAAGTCTAATATTTCCCTTTACAATAAAGAAACTATTTTTAATGCAAGCTTTGATGGGGGGAAGATGTCTTTAGATCTGATTTCCCAAGGGTCTGAGTCAGTCGTGATAGGGAGGATAGGTAGCTCTAGATGATTAGACTGTGTAAACCATAGTGAGGTTTGTAATACGTTTGTTGGTGGGGTTTTGACGAAGATCAACAGAGTCTTGGGAGGGGATGTTAGTGATACCTGTGGAAGGAGGGGTTGAGTCGAGGCCTTTGGAAAAAGGGAATTCGCCGACTGTTTCAATTATGAAAGGGTTTAATACAAATCCTGATAGTCCTAGGTTGGTTGATGGAGAAAGAAACCTAAACTTGGGCAGTTCATCTACCGAAGTTATGATTGAAGTATGTAGCTTGGGATATGGGGGATCTGAGAGGATTGTTAGAGTTGGAGGAAGTTCGATCCAGTCAAGTGTAAAAGAGGGCGGGAAGGAAGTGGCGGAGGGTCCTGTAGGTAACATTGACTGTAACGCCTA
The DNA here is from genome assembly GCA_000966675.3 of Picea glauca. Taxonomy (NCBI): domain Eukaryota; kingdom Viridiplantae; phylum Streptophyta; class Pinopsida; order Pinales; family Pinaceae; genus Picea; species Picea glauca. The sequence goes on from JZKD02S2289761.1 coordinate 37,811, forward strand.
CTCTAGGGTCTTACTTGAAGTAGAAACACTTGATGGTCGGATGGTGTTTCCTGGCTCAGTTTCCTTAATGACATAGGTATTAAAGCCCCATAGGACAGATGGAGATGTGGATGATGTTTTAGCTAATACCTCACAGATAGATTCGATAGTGTAGGCATAGATTAAAGAATCACTAATCAATTAAATCCCGTCTTACAGAGATATTCTCAACAGACCTAATTTGCCTATTTTTACGGGGGGAGATATTATTTATAAGTCCATGGAAATGGTGGAAATAGAGGTAATTAATGGCAACAAGCATGTTCTTTTTGTGCTAGGTGAGGCATCGGTTTTGAAAGGGGAAGTATGTGGTGGGTTGGAGAAAGACTTCTCACCACTAAAGACTAGAAGTGCGAGGAAGTTAGGGTGTGAGAAGGAAAAATACGCTATTGTTGGCACTACTCAAAGTGTGGGATCAAGAACACTAAGAGCACAAAAATCCCTGGCTAGGGTTAAAAATTGATTGTGGTCTCTATTAATGTTAGGGGAGTGGGGGGAATTACAAAATACTTAGCCCTAAAAATATTTATAAAACTAACTAATCCAAATGTCATCCTTATATAGGAAACCATGGTTAGTGTTATGAAAGCTAGGGATACCTTTAATAAGATTCTACCAAACTGGTACTCATGTGGTGTGGATTCATCCGGTCTCTCAAGTGGATTATTAACCATTTGGAACCCAAAAAAAGTTTATTTCTCTGCATGCTTGACTCCTACAGGGATTATCTGGAAGGAATGGTAAAAGAACTAGATAAAAGATTGAAGTTAATAAACTGTTATGGTCCATATTCAGACATAGAGGTCTTTTGGGAGACCATCAAAATAGATGGGATACTAAACGAAAATTATTTAATCTAGGGGGGGATTTAAATTTTACTACGTCTAATAGAGAGGTTTAGGGTGATCATGTTAGAGAAGATCCTCTCCAACCTTATTTTAGACAGTTGGTACAAGAAGAGGGGAGGGTGGATGTAGAACCTATTAAACTCCTTCCTGCCTAGAGGAATGGAAGAGGAGGGCATGAATACATAGCTAAGAGATTGGAAATATTTATGATCTCTGAGGACCTTTCTTTATCAGGGCTAAGGTATAGATCCAGGTTATGTCATCTAAATATTTCTGACCATCTTCCTGTGATACTACATTTGGAACAAGTGCAAGAAAAAGTTAATTATCCCTTCAAATTCAATTCTACTTGGCTGGAGGAACCAAAACTAGTTAATTTTGTGATAGACAATTGGGTTGGCCTACTAGGAACAAAGGTACTAAATCCCATGGATTCTCTGGTTAAAAAGATAAAAATTCTCAAATCTCTTGTGATAAGCTTGGAAAAAAAGAAAAAACTTGAAGCAAGGAAAGAAATGAAAAAGCTTGAACTAGAATTGGAATTATATTATTCTAATCATCCAGGGGGTTTTGAGAAAGAGGAAGATAAAATTATAGTTTTTGAAAAAGAGCAGAGAAGAATGAACCACCTGAGACAGGAGGAGGAAACTTGAAGGCAGAAGAGCAGGATTAACTGGTTGGTTGTTGGTGATAGGAATACTAAATTTTTTCATGCTTATGCAAACTCCAGAAAACAGATTAATACAATCTGGGAGATCAATGAGGATGATGGTACTGTGATTTCAAGAAATCAAGATATTCAAATGGAAGCTATGGGGTATTTTCAGAATATATATAAGGCACAATCTAATATAAACATATATGATCAATTAGTATTAATAAATAATTATCCAAGGATGTTTAATGAGGAAGATAGTCGTAGAGTGACTGAACCAATTAATACAACATAAATCTTGAAAACTCTAAAAGGTTTTAAAGGATAAAAAATTCCTGGCCCGGATGGCTGGACAGTAGAATTTTTTCTAATTTTTTATGATATATTGGGAAATGATATTTTAGAGATGGTGGAAGAGTTCAGGAGGAAAGGTTGGGTTTTTGGGGCATTAAATGCTACTTTCCTTTCCCTTATACCAAAGAGTAATAGTCCAGATTCCTTTGGGGGATTTAGACCTATATCCCTATGTAAATTAGTGTATAAGATTATCACTAAAATCATAGCTACCAAAATTAAATCCTCATTATCTTGTGGTTTATCAAAGGAACAATTTGGGTTTCTTGAGGGCAGAAAAATCATTGATGGCATAGGTATAGTACATGAAGCCCTACATAGCATCAAGGTGAAAAATATAAAAGCATTGGTTCTAAAATTAAATCTGATAAAGACATATGATAGAGTGGATTGGGACTTCTTAAGGCTTGTACTACTTTAGGTGGGGCTTAGCTGAGAAGCCACTGATTGGATCATGGGTTGTGTGTCCTCAACAAACTATGCAATCTTGATAAATGGTAAGCCTAAAAAATTCTTCAGAAGTTCTAGGGGATTAAGGCAAGGGTGCCCCTTGTCACCTTTAATGTTTATTTTAATTGTAGAATGGCTAAGCAGATCTATAAAGGAACATGTGTTGGATAAGAAAGTAGAAGGAATCCCAGTGGAAAGAGGGATAACCATTACACATTTTATGTTTGTGGATGATATAATTCTCTTTGGGATTGGAAATATTGTGGAATGGGAATCTTACAAGAATATTCTTGAACTTTTTTGCAAAGCAACAGGTATGGCCTTCAGCCCACATAAGTCATATTTCTTAGAAGCTGGGTGGACAGTAGAGGATCTTGAAGTGTTGAATGATATTTTTCCATATGATGTTAAACCAATTGATGAAGTATTTAAATACCTTGGGTTCTTTCTCAAACCAAATTGTTACAACAAGACAGTTTGGAGTTGGTTGGAGAAGAAATTTGAAACTAGAATTTCAAATTGGAGTCACAAGTGGCTAAGTTTAGGGGGTAAGGTTACTCTTGTAAAAGTTGTTCTTGAAAGTATTCCAGTGTACTGGTTATCATTAGCCAAAATACCTAAAAGTATTTTAAATAATATCAGAAAGAGGATGTTTAGCTTTCTATGGACAAGGAAAAAGATAAAAGAAGGGGTACATCTAATTAGCCGGAGAAAGATAGCTAAAACAAAGAAGGTGGGTGGATGGGGTATCAAAGACATCTTTTTCTTTGGGAAATCTCTTGCAACAAAAAGTTTGTGGAGGTGTCTAATGATACCTGGCCTATCGAATGAGGTCATACTTAAAAAATATCTCAAAAATAAATCGATGGTTGATTGGTTAAGAGAAGGAAGGAAAAAATGGCCTGGAATATCAAATATTTGGAGAGCACTCAACTCCTCTTTAGATATAGTGATAGAATGGTTGGATTGGAAACCTAGCTATGGGAGAGAAATCAAAATTGGGACTAATCCAATGGTTGGGGCACACATCTATTATAAATTATCAAGGAATCTTATACAAACTTCGAAAATAAAAGGGATTGAAGTTTTAGCACAAGCAAGGAACTTGGATATGGTGGAACTGAGACATACAAATTGGAAAAATGTTGAATTACTAGGACTGGAAGGGGAACAAAAAGAGGAGTGGAATAATTTTATCAAGGTGTCAATAGGATCGGGGATTGATTTAAATGATGAAAAAGATACTTTATTGTGGTCCTGGGACACTAACAGGGGACAGGTTAATGCTAAACAGGCTTATGAAGTTCAATTATTGGAGGAGGAGGTGGAAGATACACCTTTTTGGTATTCTGATCTCTGGCATTGGCATATTCCTTTAAAATTCAAATTATTTATTTGGTTAGTGCTTGAACATAAAATACATACTTGGGAGAATCTGGTGAAGAGAGGTATTGTTGGGCCTAGTAAATGTGTCCTCTGTTGTAATGACTCCCATCATTACGACTACAAGTGAAGCATAAAGTGCATTTTTTTTTTTTGTTTTAGGCAAGAAGGCAATGATGACAACAGTTGAACCACACAACCTGACGACTAACACATGCACGTCGATCAGGAAACAGACAACTATGACTCCACACATTGGCACAAGAGCAACCATGCAAAACATGTATAAAACAACAAGGAGAAACGACTACCCGCCCGAGACAACATGACCATGCTTACCAACTAAGGGACAACATCCCCATCCCAACACAACGGCCTCAACGACCAGTTAACTATAACCTCAATGGAGCGCAACCAAATGCATGAAGGCGTTGCAACCCAAGTGCCAACAACAAACTTACAAGATCAACAAAACCCACAACGAGAAGCACAAACCCTGGCCGAGTTATCAATCGCCTCTATCCAATAGGGCGTGCCCTAATCCCCCTCCTCAGGAATCATGTCGTCCCCAGGTGACAGGTGCGACAATAACCTTGGCGCAACATGACCTATCTGAACCAAGGACTCAAGATAATTCTGACTTGCTAGGAGCCAAATACTGATAAGAAGACTACACCCATACCCCAAGAAACAGGTCGACAAGACGCAAGATGAAGACAATCAAAAGGAAAAGCGCAAGCTAATACATGACTTCAACAACAACCCAAACCATTAATCAAGTCTCATTAGTCAATAATTAAGATCTAAATTAGCGTTAATTACAAATCTAATTTAACCAATCTAAATTACAAATTAGTCAATGATTTACAAACCTAACTTAACATTAAATACAAATCTAATTTAGTGAGTCTAAATTACCAGTTAGACAATAACTACAAATCAAATTAACATTAATTACAATTCTAATTTAGCAAGTCTAAATTACAACTAGTCAATAATTTGCAAATCTAATTAAACCTTAAATACCAATCTAATTAGCAAGTCTAAATTACAAATTAGACAATAATTACAAATCTAATCTAACATTAAATACAATCTAATTTTAGAAAATACCAATATATGCAATATTCACAATATCAATGTATAATGCCTATGATTATAACGCTATTAACAAAATTAACTTCCAACACACTGTCTAGCCATATTGACAGTATTAAGGTTTAACCAGTTGTCTATTAAACATTAAAGTTGTTGAGTAAAACCAAGTTTAACAATAACAGAATTAGTTGTTCATTAAAAACACCACTGATGTCTAATCAAGGCATGAATCGTTGACCTTAAAGTACTAATGTTGTCTGACATGAAATCAAATCGTCGTCAATGTAAATGCCGTCTTTAATTATAAATTGTTGTCCCTAAACATAAATTTACTGTCATTAATAAAATTGTTGGCTTCACTGTCATTTAGATTTCCTGTCATTAAATTTACTGCCATTTAAATTTACTGTCATTTTATAAATTTATTGTCATCACCAGGATGTTACCCAATTCACTATAGGTATGTTTCTATCCAAAGGAGTTACAAGGCAGGTTGTTCAAGGAATTTATAATCGCTATAATTAAGTGACTTTCCGAAGGAGTACTGGGCACGCAGTTCACTAAGCGAACACACAGACCATCCACTACAGGAATTCACTGTGAATGACAATCCTGAAAACTAAAAAGAACTCTAACAAATGACCTTCACCATAATTGCAAATTCGCTGCTTACTATAAGTATAAATTCGCTAGACAAATATGACAGTAATACCATAGCTATGGGGCAAAAATTATTAAATATGAACTAATAGAGAAATAGAAAATTGCTATGGTGCAGTTTGTATAATCGCTATCAAAGTGAGCGGTCAATGGATACACAGCCATACACATTTCTCTCATAGAAAGTATCATTCGTAGTACTTAAAATTCGCAGTCAGTAGCAATTTAGCATTTTATCCAAGTGTTAATTACCAATTTATCAATCTATCAATTTATCAATGTGTCAAACATAGTCATTTAAAATTTAAATAAAGAGCAGTCAGTGTATTGAAATCGTAGCACCTGTGCATGCATACAAAACACATCCAATATAAAATCGCATACCTAAACAAGGAATGCAGACATCCCACTAAAAGAAAATCGCAGTCAGGTTATTGGAATCACTGTGTCAAGCATTAAAAGGGGAATAAAAAAAACAATGTCTGAAGATTCAAACACAGACACAAGTGGGTAATTAGAACGTTGTCTGAAGCCTCAATGCAGTCACACAATAAAAACTGTTGCAATCCAAGATCACTGTATATAAAAATTTTGACCAAAAATACCATTGAGTTTAGTACAAATCGTTGGGTAAAAGAAAATGGGATCGTTGGTACAAGAAGGGGGTGAAATGGAAGACGCATAAAGAAAAAAAATCGAAGCCATTTGCTAAATGAAAATTTCGGTCAATGGGTGATTTCGCAATCAATTAAAGTGAGGTCTGAAGGGAAAACGTTGGTAACTACAGACTCAATGTAAAATGCAGGGAAAAAGAATATAGACACAGTCAGTAAAATCGCCAAGTACTCACCACATACATTAAAAACGCAGTCCGGATATGAATCAAATAATGACATTCAAGTGGAAATGGAAAAATGTGGTCCATAAGTAAAATAAAGGTGGTCATTAAAATCACAAAGAATGACGATGAACAACACACAGAGGTTTCAATCGCAAGAAGGCGCAATGACCATCAATCATACCAGAACAATCAACAGGGGTAGATGACTGGGCAAACACATCCTTCGTTCATCATCCACACACAAAACAGCAGGACGTTAGGATCTATAGGTCTATTAACACCGAAGTGACGATCGTCGATCCGGCTCCTAGTCGATTGCTCAGGCGTGGACTGATGATCTAGGGATGAGGAAGAAGTAAAGCAAAAATCTTCACAATAAATCAATAAAATCAATAGGACAGTCACATCATTCAAGGATCGAATGCCAAGGGAATCAAGTCAAGCAACAAGCTTAATTCTATGGGGAAATTAAGTTCTTGATTACATTACTATGTCAAACATTTTCTTACAAAATTAAAAGTACATAAATGAAAACACCAAATCAATAGTAATCTACTATGCAAAACCAAAGCTTGTGTACCATAGCTCAAGGCGACCGCTCCGAGTCGATGTCCTGCATGCTCCATGCAACTCCCGCTTGCCAACCACTGAGACTTCACCGATACCTCTCAACCAATGCTAGGGGTACTCTTCTTCCCCTTTATCCCCCCGAGTTGCAAAGGGGCCATGCACACTAAACCAGAGAACAACTAGCTCCCATCTCGCCTCGCAAGGCCGAGCTACCACTCCTCACCGAGCTGCGTATCCCAACTCCCACAAGCTAAGTCAATCAAGCCTAAAATTCTGTAGCGTAACATTATGCATAACAGAAGAGAGATCCATCATTTTCCTCCTCCCTCCTTTATATAGAGTTTCTAAGTCATTTTCTTTCCCAATTTCCCATTTAATTTATTGTTCAAAAATTTAATTCAGAAAAATCCTCCTTGTACATGTGTCATCCATCCCCTTTGTTGCACCATAAATTAATTTCATTAATTTTTTAATTACTCCTATTTCCCTCACCCACCTAAAAGCATTCCTAGAATTGCTCCTAGGTGTCCTCATATTCCCTTACACAATTTAATGATTTACCCCTTTACTAATTTACTAGTTGAGTTCAATTTAGAAAGTTCTTAAAGGCAAGATTCCTTGCTAAGTTGGTCATTCTTCATTTTCCTTATGTTTCCCCCTTTTTCCCTTAGTTTCCTAATTCTTTTAAATTTCCCTCTTTCCCTTTTTATCTAAACTCAAATTAGTAAGTGTAGAAAATTATCTTTTTCCTCTTTTTCTTTTTAATTAATAAACTTTAATTAACATGTGTAACAAAACAATCATTTCCCTTTTAAAATTTTAAATCCCTCAATAATTTGATTTTAATAATTTAATCGAGTTTCTTA
>JZKD02S2289761.1:45624-57048 GCA_000966675.3 Picea glauca
TACATTTATTTCATTAATAGAAATCGTGTATTACTGTATATCTGTGACTCTTGTTATATTTCCGCTATATCTCTATTATATTGTTGTCTCTCTTGCAATATCTCTGAATATTTCTGTGTTATATCTCCGTTCTCATTTCGTGCCGAAAATAATTTGGATCAACTCAAGTCCTCTTTAGATATAGTGATAGAATGGTTGGATTGGAAACCTAACAATGGGAGAGAGATTAGAATTGGGACTAATCCAATGGTTCAGGCACACATATATTATAAATTATCAAGGAATCTTATACAAACTTTGAAAATAAAACGGATTGAATTTTTAGCACAAGCAAGGAACTTGGATATGGTGGAACCAAGACATACAAATTGGAAAAATGTTGAATTACTAGGACTGGAAGGGGAACAAAAAGAGGAGTGGAATGATTTTATCAAGGGGTTAATAGGATCAGGGATTGATTTAAATGATGAAAAAGATACTTTATTGTGGTCCTGGGACACTAATAGGGGACAGGTTAATGCTAAACAGGCTTATGAAGTTCAATTATTGGAGGAGGAGGTGGAAGATACACCTTTTTGGTATTCTGATCTCTGGCATTGGCATATTCCTTTAAAACTCAAATTATTTATTTGGTTAGTGCTTGAACATAAAATACATACTTGGGAGAATCTGGTGAAGAGAGGTATTGTTGGGCCTAGTAAATGTGTCCTCTATTGTAATGACCCCCATCATTACGACTACAAGTGAAGCAGAAAGGGCATTTTTTGTATTGTTTTAGGAAATAAGGCAATGACGAAAATAGTTGAACCACACAACCTGATGAATAACACACGCACGCTGATTAGGAAATAGACAACTATGACTCCACGCATTGGCACAAGAGCAACTAGGCAAAACATGCGTAAAACAACCAGGAGAAATGACTACCCACCCGACACAACATGACCACGCTTACCAACTAAGGGACAACATCCCTATCCCGACACAACAGCCTCGACGACCAGTTAACTATAACCTCAATGGCGCGCAACCATACACATGAAGGTGTTGCAACCCAAGCGCCAACAACAAACTTACAAGATCAAAAAAACCCACAACAAGAAGCACAAACCCCGACCAAGTTATCAATTTCCTCTATCCAATAGGGCATGCCCTAATCCCCCTCCTTAAGAATCATGTCATCCCTAAGTGACAGGTGCGGAAATAACCTTAGCGCAACATGAATTATCTGAACCAAGGACTCAAGATAATTTCGACTCGCTAGGAGACAAATACTGATAAGAAGACTACACCCATACCCCAAGCAATAGGTCGACAAGACGCAAGATGACAACAATCAAAAGGAAAAGTGCAAGCTAATACATGACTTCAACAACAACCCAAACCATTAATCAAGTCTCATTAGTCAATAATTACAATCTAAAATAGCGTTAATTACAAATCTAATTTAACCAGTCTAAATTACAAATTAGTCAATGATTTACAAACCTAACTTAACATTAAATACAAATCTAATTTAGTGAGTCTAAATTACCAATTAGACAATAACTACAAATCAAATTAACATTAATTACAATTCTAATTTAGCAAGTCTAAATTACAACTAGTCAATAATTTGCAAATCTAATTAAACCTTAAATACCAATCTAATTAGCAAGTCTAAATTACAAATTAGACAATAATTACAAATCTAATCTAACATTAAATACAATCTAATTTTAGAAAATACCAATATATGCAATATTCACAATATCAATGTATAATGCCTATGATTATAACGCTATTAACAAAATTAACTTCCAACACACTGTCTAGCCATATTGAGAGTATTAAGGTTTAACCAATTGTCTATTAAACATTAAAGTTGTTGAGTAAAAACAAGTTTAACAATAACATAATTAGTTGTTCATTAAAAACGCCCCTGCTGTCTAATCAAGTCATGAATCACTGACATTAAAGTATGAACGTTGTTTGACATGAAATAAAATCGTCGTCAATGTAAATGCTAATTCAATGCTGTCTTTAATTAAAAATTCCTGTCCCTAAACACAAATTTACTGTCATAAATAAAATCGTTGCCTTTGCTGTCATTTAGATTTCCTGTCATTAAATTTACTGCCATTTAAATTTACTGTCATTTTATAAATTTACTGTCATCACTAGGATGTTACCCAATTCACTGTAGGTACGTTGCTATCCAAAGGAGTTGCAAGGCAGGATGTTCAAGGAATTTACAATCGCTATAATTAAGTGACTGTCCGAAGGAGTACTGGGCACGCGGTTCACTAAGCGAGCACACAGACCATCCACTATAGGAATTCGCTGCGAATGACAATCCTGAAAACTAAAAGGAACTCTAACAAATTACCTTCACCATAATTGCAAATTCGCTGCTTACTATAAGTATAAATTCGCTAGACAAATATGACAGTAATACCATAGCTGTGGGGAAAAATTTATTAAATATGAATTAATAGAGAAATAGAAAATCACTATGGTGCAGTCTGTATAATCGCTATCAAGGTGAGCGTTCAATGGATACACAACCATACAAATTTATCTCATAGAAAGTATCATTCGTAGTACTTAAAATTTGCAGTCAGTAGCAATTTAGCATTTTATCCAAGTGTCAATTACCAATTTATCAATCTATCAATTTATCAATGCGTCAAACACAGTCATTTAAAATTTAAATAAAGAGCAGTCAGTGTATTGAAATCGCAGTACCTGTGCATGCATACAAAACACATCCAATATAAAATCGCATACCTAAACAAGGAATGCAGACATCCCACTAAAAGAAAATCCTAGTCAGGTTATTGGAATCGTTGTGTCAAGCATTAAAAGGGGAATAAAAAAAATGATGTTTGAAGATTCAAACACAGACGCAAGTGGGTAATTATAACGTTGTTTGAAGTAATTATAACGTTGTTTGAAGCTTCAATGCAGTCACACAATAAAAACCATTGCAATCCAAGATCACTGTATATGAAAATTCTAACCAAAAATACCGTTGAGTTCAGTATAAATCGCCGGGTAAAAGAAAATGGGATCGCTGGTACAACAAGGGGGTGAAATGGCAGACGCACAAAGAAAAAAAAATCGAAGCCATTTGCTAAACGAAAATTTCGGTTAATGGGCGATTTCACAATCAATTAAAGTGAAGTCTGAAGGGAAAATGTCTGTAACTACAGACTTAATGTAAAACACAGGGAAAAAGAATATAAACACAGTCAGTAAAATCGCCCAGTACTCACCACATACACTAAAAACGTAGTCTGGATATGAATCAAATATTGACATTCAAGTGGAAATGGAAAAATGCGGTCCATAAGTAAAATAAAGGTGTTCATTAAAATCACAAAGAATGACGATTAACAACACACAGAGGTTTCAATCGCAAGAAGGTGCAATGACCATCAATCAACCCATAACAATCAACAGGGGTAGATGACTGGGCAAACACATCCTTTATTCATCATCCACGCACAAAAAAGCAGGGTGTTAGGATTTATATGTCTATTAACACCAAAGTGACGATCGTCGATCTGGCTCCTAGTCGACTGCTCAGGTGTGGATAGATGATCTAGGGATGAGGAAGAAGTAAAGCTCAACTCTTCACAATAAATCAATAAAACCAATAGGACAGTCACATCATTCAGGGATCGAATGCCAAGGGAATCAAGTCAAGCAACGAGCTTAAGTCTATGGGGAAATTAAGTTCTCGATTACATTGCTGTGTCAAACACTTTCTTACAAAATTAAAAGTACAAAAATGAAAGCAGCAGATCAATAGTAATCTACTATGCAAAACCAAAGCTTGTGTACCGTAGCTCAAGGTGACCTCTCCGAGTTGATGTCCCACGCGCTCCATGCAGCTCCCACTTTCCAACCGCTGAGACTTCATCGATACCTCCCAACCAATGCTAGGGGTACTCTTCTTCCCCCTTATCCCCCCGAGCCGCAAAGGGGCCATGCACACTAAAACATAGAACAACTAGATCCCAGCTCGCCTCACAAGGCCGAGCTACCACTCCTCACCGAGATGGGTATCCCAACTCCCACAAGCTAAGTCAATCAAGCCTAAAATTCTATAGCGTAACATTACGCATAACAGAAGAGAGATCCATCCTTCTCCTCCTCCCTCCTTTATATAAATTTTCTAAGTCATTTTCTTTCCCAATTTCCCATTTAATTTATTGTTCAAAAATTTAATTTAGAAAAATCCTCCCTGTACATGTGTCATCCATCCCCTTTGTTGCACCATACATTAATTTCATTAATTTTTTAATTACTCCTATTTCCCACACCCACCTAAAAGCATTCCTAGAATCGCTCCTAGGTGTCCTCATATTCCCTTACACAATTTAATGACTTACCCCCTTACTAATTTACTAGTTGAGTTCAATTTAGAAAGTTCTTAAAGGCAAGATCTCTTTCTAAGTTGGTCATTCTTCTTTTTCCTTATGTTTCCCTTTTTATTTATGTTTCCCCCTTTTCCCCTTAGTTTCTTAATTCTTTTAAATTTCCCTCTTTCCCTTTTTATCTAAACTCAAATTAGTAAGTGTAGAAAATTATCTTTTTACCCTTTTTCTTTTTAATTAATAAACTTTAATTAACATGTGTAACAAAACAATCATTTCCCTTTTAAAATTTTAAATCCCTCAATAATTTGATTTTAATAATTTAATCGAGTTTCTTACCCCATTTTCGTCACATGTTTAATGATTATTATTATTATTATTTTTTTTTTACCACAAGTATTACTTTAGACCTAGATTTTAATTTTCGAGGCTGGGCAACATTTTATGAGGGAAATTGTTTTTAAATCTTTCTTATCACATTATTTGTTCTAAGGCCATCTAGGTTTATTTTCTTATTTGTTAACGACGTGACGGGCCCTTCAGGACGCACTAGGTGCTCCAAGGGTTCCACTCGCCTCATTTTGTTTCCCTTGCGTGATGTGCCCTTCAGGACGCACTACGTGCTCCAAGGGTGCCACTCGCCTCTTTCTGTTTTTCTTGCGCGACATGCCCTTAAGGACGCACTATGTTCTCCAAGACTGCCACTTGCCTCTTGAATGACTTGGTAGACATCAAAAAACCCTAGAGTCAATACTCTATCAGGTGATCTTGTGGGAGACTAAGGACCTCTAAGGAATAAGGCCCCTGCCTTATTCCGTGCCCCTTAGAATCATCGTGAGCGACTGTCGCAGTCTGCCCTCATGACATCGTGGGTCTTCTCGAACTAGGTAATCGTTAACCTACAGTTCGAGCCACGACGAGAGTGCTAGTAGGCTGTGGAAGGGCTGCTATCCACACCTCTCCCTCAATGTCCTTGGTTATCGTGTGTGATCCCTCTACTCCACACGTGAGTCTGGTCGGCAAGCTATCATTAGCCTGCATCATCAACGAATCATGTCAAAAATAATATCCATAATCATATCATCTAATCAGATGCACAAATGTCATATATATAAAAATCAAACCCCAATAGTCCACTCCCTGACTTGATCTAGAGTCCAAGGGTTTCATCAATGCCTTTGCATCCTCGAGGTCCAAAATCCTGCACACTCAGGAAAACCAAGTCAATAGCATCTGTCTATGTCAATACAACAAATTAACATGTCATCAATCCATAACGCCTCATAATCATAATCAAATGCCCAATAGTATAATAATACGGATCATTTGCAAGCAAGTGTCCTCAAAGAATAAGTTCGCTCAGTGCACGCAAGAGAGGGATGTTACATCTGTGGTAACAAGGAAGAAAATATAAACCATATTTTTGTTGATTGTGATTTTTCCAAAGAAATTTGGTATAATATTCAAAAACAATTAAAAAGTAAAGGAATGAGGGTAGGACGACAGATTACAATCTGTTTTCATAACTTGATAAAGAAGAAGGATAATATAAAAGAACTGCCAAGTTATATTTGTTGGGAAATCTGGAAACAAAGGAATTTGGTAATATTTGAAGATTGACTTCCTAATAGGGTTAGAGTCCGCAACAACATCGTTTAGGACTTGGGAGATATAAAAGTATCCTTAGATCATAAGGGTAGTAGAATTTATAGACCACCTATTATTGATTGGGATATGGTAGTGGGGTTTTTTGATGGATCTTCACAAGATAGAGGTACCAAATGTGGGGTTGGAGCTGTTATAAAATGTCCAGTTTTAGGCACATACATATTGAAGATGAATTGTGGTAATGGTACTAATACAAAGGGTGAACTTCTTGCTCTGTGGTGTATCCTGTTTTTTGCTTGTTATAAAAAGATAGATAGATTACAGTTGGTAGGTGACTCAAAGATTATAATAGACTGGTTTACTAATGAAAACGATCTTAAGGTGATCTCTCTTTAGCCTTGGATGTCAAGAATTCGAATGTTGAGCGGGAGATTTACTCAACTAAAAGTTCAACATATCTACAGGGCATATAACATGGAAGTTGATATGCTATTGAAAGAATCTCTTCTCCTTATTGAGTATGGTATATATTTTGCAGTGCTAAATGGAGGACACTCTGAAAATTACGAAAGATTAGAAGTTAGATAACTTCTTACATGACATGGACTGATGTTAGAAGGGCACTTTTTTCTTTTTGATATGACGCTGTATTTCTGAGGATAAATATATCATTATACAAGTTTACCGAGTATATATATTTGTAATTTGAGTAGAGAGTTAAACTTTCTGAACAAAAGGATAGGAAAATTTGAAATTGTTGTGAGTTATATATGTAAGAGCTTCTGTAACATAATTTTTTATATTATCTAATATAAGTTTTTTCCTTATTGAAAAAAATAAAATAAAATAGAATAGAAACTCTCGAAAATAGTTTTATGTAAGAAGCGAGTAATGGAATCAAATTCTGCTATGTTATTGGTAGAATTTCCAATTTCTACTATGTTATTGGTAGAATTTCCAAAGGAAGAAAAATGGTCATTTATAAATTTATGTCATGGAATGATAAATTAACTCATTTTTAAACAGTTTCTTGTTGATCTTTATGGCTTTTTAAACAGTTTCTTGTTAATCTTTACGACTTTTTCAACTTATGTAATTTTTTATACCAAATGAAATGACACTGGATTTGGGGTAAATGTGTGTTTTACTGCTAAGAGGTTGTAAGTTATTAGAGACCTACCCACTTGGTGGGTTGTCAATAAAACAAAACAATCAATGGGTAAAGGTTTTTCATCTCAATTGAGAATATTGATTATGGTTTAGATGGTGAATTTTTTTAATCTATAGAGATGAGTTGAAGAAATCAACTCCTACTATTACCTCTAACTATAAATGTAATTAGTTTTGGAAAAGAAGTATGAATCATCCGTTTTACAAGATTATCGTGTTTAATAGAATTTAAAACAACTTTTTATAAAAAAAATAAAAATATATTGATTGAATATAAGATAATAAAGTACACATATTTGAATATTTGAATAATGTAAACATTAACTTCACCATTAGTTGGTTGTACCTTATTAGTCCCTCTAACTATAAATGTAATATAAATGTAATTAGTTTTGGAAAAGAAGTATGAATCATCCGTTTTACAAGATTATCGTGTTTAATAGAATTTAAAACAACTTTTTATAAAAAAAAATAAAAATATATTGATTAAATATAAAATAATAAAGTGTACATATTTGAATATTTGAATAATGTAAACACTAGCACAACAGCAAAATAGTTGCTGGTGAATGCTGAAAGGCTGAGAAGATGAAATGAATCTTTAAAAGAATATATTAAATTTTATTATCTATTAACAAATAAACTGATATTTAATCCTGTCCATAGAAAACTTATTAAGCACTAAACCCCTATTAAATCTTCCCATTGTCAATAGATGTACGCTTTTCTGCGTAATTAACTTCACCATTAGTTGGTTGTCCCTTAATAGCCCCTAACGAAGGCCAAAACTTTAATGTTCGCTTTAGCGTTGACCTTGGATTAGTTTGTATTCGACCAAATATATTTTTGTATGCTTTTCAAGTTTTGCATAGTTCTATATAAGAAACATAAAATAATCATTTTCTTAATATTTTTTTTCTTTTATTGAACAGCCTATTGGATAATAATCTACACCTCTTATTGCAGAATTTATTTTATGCTTTTACATATACGTTACTGCAATCATAGGAGGTTTGAGGTTCAGATATGCATTATGTGAATATTGTATAACCAAAGTTACATTAACATTTTTGCATTTTTTTGGCATATCTTTTGTTCAACAATTATGTTCATCATTGGGTTGGTAAACAATTATGTCCATTGGATGGATGAACATTTATGAAACGTCTCGAAAAGGTAAGTCGATAAGTCTCAATTTCGAAAGGGTAAGTCGGTAAGTTACAATCACAATGGAAAGGGTAAGTCATGAAGTCACAATCACAATTGAAATTGAAAAGGTAAGTCCTGAAAGGGTAAGTCCAAAGAGTAGGTGAAAGGGTCACTGTATTTTGATGCAGTGAAGTTTGACATTATTGGTCACCCACCACCACCGCCGCCATGCTCCTCCTTATATATTAGGACTGCAGTTGAATTCAGGGACCATCATATGAACAACAAAGTACACATAGATTGCACATACATTCCTCTCTTGGTTTATCACTAGTTCAGTCATCACTATCACTGTTTCGTCACTATCATCGTTTTATAGTCACTCCTTTTGTTCCTTCGCTGTAGCTGTTTGGTTTTATAGTCGCTCCCTCTGTTCCTTAGTTGTAGCTGTTTGTTTGCCGGTTCCTTATAGCCACTCCTGTTCCTTCGCTGTAGCTGTTTGTTTATTCCTTGGCTGTAGCTGTTTGTTTGTTGGTTCTTTAGCTGTGGCTGTTTGTTTCTGCAAGGTTGAAATACTGATAAGTTTCTACTATTTCATCTACTATTTCAATTCAAAATAACCTTATTATTTTATTTCAATTCAAAATAAACCTTACTATTTCAAAATAGGTTTATGTTTTATTCATTGTTATTATGTTTTATTCATTACTATGTCCTACTAGTACTGTTTTTTAATTTAATAAATAATTTTTTTTTTAATTCAGTAAAGAATATAGATTTTTGAATTTAGTAAAGAGTATAGATTTTGAAATCAATTTAAGGGTAGCAAAAACTTACAAGTGGGAAGGACCAATCTGAGCTCCTGAAACCAACCTGAACTCCTAAAACCTTTGACTGAAGCCACATGCAGTTCTTCATTATTATAAGCTATCCAGAGAAATATAGCATGTCTCTGTCTTCATACCTGCAAGTAAATACACACATAAGAATTACATATGCAGTGTAATTCCCAATTAAAATGGCAATACAGATTATAATAAGTACATAATTCCCAACTAAAATGGCAATATAGATCATAATAAGTACACACATACAGATTATAATCTTGAAAACCCTCCTTATCCCAGCAGCTTCGCTCAAGCTACGTCCACCTCCTTATTTGATCTTGCATGCTACTCCTCAGGCAATAAAACATGGTTAGCTTACAATTTCTCAATTAGCATATTCCAGATTAAGCTATCTGACGTATCGACCTGCTTCCATAAACATTACAAAACAGGTATACCAGCACCATGATATTTTATGAAGACCCAGCCGCTGTTGGAGTATGCCTGGAAACAGATGGGAACAGAAGTTAGAAGCCTTAGAATGGATGGCTGGTCTTTATCACACCTCATCCCTTATATAAGTGACAATGATAAAAATGATTTCTCAATGAAACTTGATCTGTGGCAGAACTATTCGTTATACGCCCTCAATAGTGATCCTTAAGAGTCCGCCACCATCCAATGGGCACATCTATGGGCCTGCACGGCCATAATTTTCCCTGATGACAATCAGAAAATGAAAGAAATTTAGTAATTTTGAAAATATTAAAGTAACTAAACCATAAGCAAGTTTTATTGTCAAATTCCATCACCTGAACTGGTGTCCCATCAAAGAAAGGGGGTAGAGATAGTTCTTCTCCCGCAGGAGGCTCAGGGCTGTTATTGCTCGCGGCTGTGCTGCATTCTGCTCAGGGTTATTCGTCTTTCTCGACTCACCACTTCCCCAGGGCGATATCCGATTGGAATGAGATCTTCGATTTTACATCTCAATCTTATTACATACGTACGTAATAACCCTGTTGGAGAGAGCATTTATGCACTCTTATTATGTATAAAAGGTTCGTGCGTCATGACAAACTTACCACAGTGCGCTTGGCTAATAGGACTAGTGGGTATGTTTGCCTGGATGCGGGGCTGCGTTTACTCCTAGTGCCAACGTTGATGGCTTTGAATCAGACATTCCAAAATCGTATATCTATCCATGTTCTAGCCTAGACAACCTATCTTCTTCTCTGTAGTCCCTAGTATTAGCCTTAGACCAAGAAGTTAGTTGCCTAGTCCAGGTGGTAGTCCCAGGTCGAGTCGAGTCATATAATCCAGCCGGTAGTCCCAGGTCTACTTCGTTACAGCGGGTAAATACTTTGAGAAAGAAGGCCTGGCCCACAACAGTAGAGCACACAACAACAATCCATAACCCTATTTTGTCTTTTCGGGCCTGAGGCTGACAATGAAGAACAGGTCCTCAGCTTCAGGTCCTACCTTTCTTGAGTTTGCAGAGCCGGGAGGTGGCTGTAATAGTTCCTCCTTCCGCCAGAAACCTTTCAAACCTTTCAACAGTTACCTTAGGCCTTAGAACTACTTTGTACTTTGGAAAGTGGGAAGGACCAATTTGAACCAGTTTCCTGAGATAAAACAACAACTGCATATCCATATGAGTTCCTATTTATTTCTATTTCTTGGCAGTGGAATAGATGATACCCATCCAGTCCACTTGCTTCAATATCTCAGCTACAACTCTGCCCCCTGTCCCCTCATAGTGAGTGGATTCCGAGCATTCTCTTCCCCTAGATGCGTTTGGTGAACAAACAGAAACATATCCTAATTGTGTTAGAATAACGCTTACTTTAGTAAGAGATAACTGTTGTAACTGTGAGTTTCAACGAGACTGTTGTAACTGTGAGTTTTCTAGGTTTACTATTATTAGCTAATCAGATCCACTTAAGTCAGTGATCTGCACGCTATATATGTAACCTCCATTTGTTTGTTAAGTAATGGAAAAACGTTTTATGTTGTGTGAATTAATTCTTCCCATTTTAACTTGGTATCAGAGCGGGAGTAATGTGCAAGAGTGCGTGAGCAGTCTAAGCGTGGAGCTGTTCGTGGAGCTATGCGCGGAGAGTCAATTATTTGCAGAGAGAGCAACTGCTATCATTTGTTCTGATCGAGCCCGCGTGAAGGGTATAGTCGTTGTTGCCATCGCTATTGATCAAACTGTGTACGCTGTTCACACCTTTGCATGCTGCTGTGATTGCACCGATTTACTGCATGGAGTCTGGAGCATGAGGTTGGAGCGAATGCGCTAATCG
>JZKD02S2289761.1:57563-113586 GCA_000966675.3 Picea glauca
TAGAAATTTCTAATTAAACAAAAAGACCTCACTTCCTCATGGAAATGTTAATGTTATTAATATAATTATAAGCTTTAAAGCCATGGTTCAAAAAGTTCATTAGGCTTACGCTCAAGATTTAATAGAAACATTATGGAAAATGTAGATATAAATACATATTTTCTATAAAATTAAGTTTCATAAATGACCTATATGTTTTAAGTTTTTTTTTATTTAAATTTAATTTAATTTTTTTTTCCTTAAGTGATTTGATTTTTATATATGCATGATAAATTTGAAGTTAAAATGGATTTATTTTGATTCTCAATGTTTATATGTGTGTATGTGTATGTGATATTGAAATATTTTAATTAAGGTGGACATTGAAATATTTTTGGTTATTAATATTTTTTTAAATACCACATGTCAACTCCATGTTAAACACTACAAGAATTACAAACCTCTCTTATACTTGATGTAGAAAGCACCTATAGTTTCCGAAGGTATGCTAGGTTGTAGGGTTTTCGTAGTTTTTCGTAGCCCTCATGGACAAGCAGTGAAGACCCTGACTGGTACTCTGGGACTAGGAAGTTGTACCTAATATTTTAATGTGGCTAGATGACAGATCTAGTGGATCTCACGTGGGCAGACGAAGATGACTAGTGGGCTAGGGAAGGCCTCTTCCTAGCTGACAAAACCTACAAGCTAATGTACGATTGCTTACGTTAGGTGTCAGATGGGACGACGACAGATGCTAAGAACCCGGATTAGCCTGCAATGACTCCACGACAGTTGTCCCCTGATCCGAGACATGGATGTCCACTCGACTGTGTTTAGGTTATTAACACACGCCTTGGTGAGGGTAGGAACATGGTCAGCCTCCCTCGAGACGGTTGCGGATATGTTCAATCAAAAACCACTGCAAAACCTTGCCCTGTTGTTACTTCAATGCCCTTAACTGTGAGGAAGCCGCCGCAATGAGTAGGAGGTGTTGGTCACAATAGGGTTTTTGGTAGTAATCCGAGATCTTACCGTAAACTTAAGAGTTGGAAAATTAGGGAGGCCAAGACCTGCTACGTCCTTGGGAAGAATATTGCAATGGAGAGAGTAGCCAGTTTAACAGAAAAAGATCTAGTTGGTAAGTTTTTTTACACCAAAATGAATAAGGTTCAACTGACAGACTGGATTTTAAGTTTTTGGAATCCATTGGTTGGATACTGCCCTAGATTTAACCTCCTCTCAAATGATTGGATGGTTTTTCATTTTCTTTTTGAGGGAGATTTGCTGAGAGTTTTGAACTCTCCTTGGATAATTGGTAAAGGAATTTTAATGCTCAAGCGGTGGTATCCTAGTTTCAACCCTCTCTCTGAGAGATTCATGAAAAGGTTTTTTTGGATGTTGTTACCAGATTTACCAATCGAGTATTGGTCAGTTAAAAACTTTAAAGCCATTGCAAATTCGGTCGAGAAATTTATCTACTTTGATGATCACTCCCTTTGCTGGAATAAAAAGAGACTTTCTTGGGTTCTGGTGTAATTGGATCTCGACAAAGGGTTACCAGACATTATTGATATTATTATAGGGGATACACATCTCTATCAATTAGTTGACTACTAGAGGGATCCCTTCCGTTGTCATTCCTGCTGGAAACTAGGACATCTCAAAGCGTATTGTCTAGATTCCCTGCAGCACAGATTTGACTCAACTCAACCAAAGACACCAGTAGCCCAAGGTGGTTGTTCCATAACCAAGATTTTTTACTGTGACTCCTTCCTTGGTAAGATGTAACTCTCTTTCCCATCGTTTTTTGATAAATTCTCCTCCGATGAGTTTATGCTTTTAAGGAATAATGAAAGTTGGGCTCATGAGATATTCAAAGACTTTTGGGACCTCCTTATGAAAAAGGTTGATGATTCGGGTTTTTGTCCAGACTTAGATCCAAAAGGGATGGGTATTGTAAGCACTCCTTTGTGCTCCCCTGGTGATACTCAACCTGTTCCCCCTTTAGACTGTATTTTGACAGTTGACACCCCTACTAGTCTTGTTGGTTTTGAACTACTTTTTTCTAATGGAATGGGTCTGCCTAGAACCGGAAATACAAGTTCTTCCTCTCCTCCTGTGGTTTCAGTTGACCCTACTGTCCCCTTTGTCGATGAGAGTACTATCCTGGTTTGCCCCTTTGTCCCTCTGATTGGAGATAGATGTCCTGTTGACATACATAACCCTAAGACCAATACGATTGTGGATTTATCGCCCTCACACCTTCCCATTTCCAACAATACTTTTAAGCCTTCTCTTTCTGAGTGTTCCAATGTGACTATTTGCAAAAATCCTAAAACCCACATCCCTAAGAAACCTCTCGGGGCTATTGAAGTTAGGTTGGCACATTTTGGAGCGTTGTCCCCGGTTACTATTGATCCATATATCTCACAATTTCCCTCTCTCCCTCACTCCTTGAACCTTAACTCTGATAGGATTTATTCCCCAATCCTTAGAGCAAGCCAGCCGACCACTGATGTTCCCTTATGATTATTCTATCCTTCAACCTTCGTGAGTTTGGGGGACCCACTAAATTAACATCCCTCAAATTACTTCTGAAACAGGTTAAATCCGACATTGTCTTTATGCAAGAAACCTTGGTGGATGGTGAAAAGGAAAAATATTTCTTTCTTCAATGTCTTCCAATGTGGAATGTTGTAGATCTGGACCCAAATGGTCGTTCGAGTGGTTTATTGTATGTATGGAACCCATATTATGTCGGTTTATGTGCATTTGGCACTAATGCAGGTATTTTTCTAGAGGGAAGATTCAAGCATTTTACTGAACATGTGAAACTACTCAACTGTTATGCACCTTACAAAGAATGAAAAGTTTTTGAAAACCCTTATTAGATTCTAGTTTACTGAGCGAATAGGCCATTATAGTAGGTGGTGACCTTGATTTCACCCTTACCGCAAAGGAGGTGTGGGTGAACTAGGCTAGGAGTGACCCTCTTGTGGATTACTTTTCAAATATCCTACTCACTATTGGATTAGTGGATATCCAACAGGCCCAAATGGAACCTACATGGAGAAATGGCAGAGCTAGTTTAGCTGGTATCTCGAAAAGATTGGATCGATTTATTATTGATGAAAAACTACTTTCCAATCACAGTAAAATTCGATCCTGGATCATTAACTCCACCATTTCAGATCATAACCCGATCTGCTTATAGTTTGAGAAGACATCCCATAAATTCTCCCCTCCCTTTAAATTCAACAGTTCCTAGATATAAGATCCAGGGTTTTCTTCTCTTGTTAGGGACACTTGGAAAGATATGGAAAGTTGGTCGAATTTATCTTCTATCCACCTATTGTGTTAAAAATTGAGGCATTTAAATAAGGTAGTAGTCCACTGGCAGACAAACAAAAAAAATCAATTACACACAGAGCTTCAGAACATTGAACTAAAAATGTCAGATATTTTTGAGAACTTCCCTTCACAGGTGTTCGTGCAGGAATATTTGGACCTACTGAGGCCTCTCAAACAAATAAAGATATAATACTTGCAACAGAAGAATCCACTTGGAGGCTCAGAAGTCGAGCAATATGGATTGATAAGGGTGACAAAAACACCATTTTTTTTCATAAATATGCTTCCCAAAGAAGATGCCAAAATACTATCTGGGATATAACTGATGATGAAGGATATTACAAATCCTCAGAAAATGATATTAGGGAGAATTTTTTTAACCATTTTAAAGCACAATATAGCGTGACATATGCAAAAGATACTTGTAAACAAATCAATGTACTCAAGGATGTACCTAGGTTTTTTAATGATGTTGAAAGTTATGAGGTTGGCAAGTGTGTCACTTTAGAGGAAGTAAAAGATATTGTTTGCAGAATGCCAAAGGATAAAATCCCCAACCTGAATGGGTGGACACAGGAACTTTTCCAGGATTTTTTCGACATTATGGGGGAGGATCTTCATAAGGCTGTTGAGGAATCCATATGTACATGACATATTCAGAGAGCTCTTAATGCTACCTTCTTTTCCCTTATTCCCAAGGTGAGAAAGCTATAATATTTTAATGATTTTCGACCTATTTCCCCTTGTAACTTTGTATATAAAGTGATTTCTAAAATCATTGCTTCCTGGATAAAAGACAAATTGGCTTCAAGTATATCCTTCGAACAATTTGGTTTCCTTAAAGATAGATTGATATTTGAGGATGCGGGGATAACTCAAGAGTGTTTACACACCACTAAGTTTAAGAATATAATCTCAATTATTCTGAAGTTGGACTTAAAGAAGGCATATGACAATGTGAGATGGAAATTTCTACGTTTATTGCTATTTCAGATTGGGTTAAAATGGGAGGTTATCCAATGGATTATGGCCTATGTAACTTATGTTAACATGGAAATACTAGTAAATGGATCCCCTATTGATTTCTTTAAGAGCTATCGAGGTTTACGACAAGGATATCCTCTCTCCCCATTGTTGTTCCTTTTGGTTGTCGAGTGCTTAAGAAGATTATTGAAAAATGTTGTGGAAGCAGGGTCATTTCATGGACTAAAAGTTGTTGCTGAGACTATCATCTCACATCTTTTCTTTGTTGATGATTTACTCATTTTAGGCACTGGAAATTATGAGGATTGGATGGTGTTTAAAACTCTTTTAACTAATTTTTGTATAGCCTCTAGTATGGTTGTGAATTGTCAGAAGTCTTCCTTCCTTGCAGAAAATATAGATCACAGTCTGGAGAAAAGATTGAAGGAAACTTTCAATATACAATTTGTTAGCATTGATCAAGGTATGAAATACTTGGGTTTTTATTTAAAACAAAACAAATACAGGGTGGAAGATTGGAAATGGATGATTCAAAAGGTTGATAAGAGGATTGGAAATTGGACTTTTCGCTGGCTCTCTTTGGGAGGCAGGCTTATTCTAGAAAAATTTGTACTACAAATTCCGTCTGTGTACTGGATTAGCCTTGTTAAGGTACCTTCATCATTCTCCATAGCATCCAACAACTCATTTCTAATTTCATTTGGAGAGGAGAAAAATAAAGTATAGGTTTCAATTTAACAAAATGGCAAAATATTGCTAGGCTAAAAGTGAATGGTGGATGGGGCGTTATAAATCTAATTTGGTTCGCCCAAACCTTGGCTGCCAAGTCATGCTGGAGAGGTATATTTGGAAAAGGTTTATGGAATCTGGTACTAAACACGAAATATCTAAAAGGTATAGATATAAATTCTTAGTTGCGCAGAGATGAGTGTAAGTACCCGATAGCCTCTATCATATGGAAGAATTTCATGAATTCTTTACCCATCATTAAAAGGTGGTTGGCTTGGTCGATTAGATGTGGTAAACAAGTTATACTTGGGTTGGATCCTTTCATCAAAAGTAATTCTTCTTATAGACTCTCAGGTCCGTTAATCCAACATCTAAACAATTTGCATATCTTCTCCTTAGCACAGGCAGCTTACCCAAATGTTACTGGAACTAAACAAAGTTGGTTCAAGGCCAATCAACTGGCCTAGCAGGCGAGCTGATGAAATAATGGAATGACTATCTTATAGTGTTATGGAGCAGTGGTATCTCACTAAATAATTCGAGTGATAAGATAGTCTGGTCTTGGAACAGAGCTGTGGGTTCTGTAACTGCAAATTTAGCCTATCAATCCATTACATTCTTAAATCTCTTGAATGAAAACAGATGGTGGTATAAGGCTATTTGGAAAGTAAACATCCCAGGTAAAATTATTTGTCTTATGTGGCTGTGTTTGAAATATTGTATTCTTACTGGTGTAAATTTTAGGAAAAGGGGTGGTATTGGACCTTCGGTTTGCAGTCTATTTCTCAGAGATGAAGAGATGACCACACATCTCTTTTTCAATGTGAAACTACACAAACCATTTGGAAAGATGTTCTGAATTATATAAAGATACCAGAAGCTTGGAGTTGTCTCTGTTTAGAAGATGATATGCTGCTCTGGTTCACTCAATACCCATAGATGCGACATATTCCATTTTTGGTGATTTAGGGCATTTGGAAATACAGAAATAAAATTTATTTGAAAATTGGCACAGACAGGAGTCCAAGATAGTCACTAAAATCCTCCTTTCAATCAAAGAACACACTGGAACTTCCGAACATGAAAAATTTGAATATATTTTCAATCTAGTCTTCTTTGATGATACTCCAATAAGGTTCTTTGATGGCACAACTGTTGATGATTTCTGTGGAATTTGTATTTTTCTTGAAATCGCTTCAAATCACTTTTTCAGAGTTCAATTTGCTAGCGGTAAAGGAAACAATATGAAAGAAGAATTATTGGGTTTATGGGGACTATAACTTTTTGTTTCTAGATTATACTTAACAAGATAATGGTAGCTGGAGACTCAAAGGTTGCCATTGACAAGATTAATGGCAAATCGAATTTGAACCTACTATATATAAATTCCTGGAAAGACAAAATCAGGAGATTAAAAGATAAATTTGATGCAATCAAATTTATGCATGTGCACAGGAAATTCAACTTAGAAGTAGACACATTATCAAAAAAGGCTTTGAATCAACCTACGAGATGCCTCTTTTATGAGGAAACTATAAAAGGAGATGTAGTCAATGCAAATAGTTACTACATATTTTAAAGACATAAACACTCTATGAATTCCTAGATCTAGTTGGAAGCATTTTTTATATGTTTTGTAATTATCATATTTTGTTTTTTTATGCACTTCACAGTATGAAGGAAATCAGGATTAGGAATAGAAATGGTTATAGTCTTTTCTGAACTATGATGAGATCATCATACTTATGATCCATATGTATTTGAAAGGTACACTTGATTTCTAATAGAATAACAGTGAAACTGTTTTTTTCTGCGTGAAAAAAAAAAGAAAAAAGAAAGCACCTATAGTCAGAATAATATTTTTTTTACTTATATATATATATATATATATATAAATTGAAATGTTTTATTTATGGTCGACATTGAAATATTTTTTTGTTATTAGTATTTTTTAAGTGCCATGTGTCAAGTCCATGTTAAGTAAATAAGAAATTACACATCTCCCTCATACTTAAACTATAAAAAGCATCTTTGGGTACAATTATTAAGAAAATAAAAATTGCATAATTTTGATATTTTATAGCATTTAATCCCCTTTTTTTATCAACAATAAAAATTTAATATCCTTAAATTCACCTATGGAATAGTGGCAGTGGTTTTGGTTTTGGTTTCTAGCCACTATCAATTTCACCCATACATTAATTAGGTGGATGTTCTATATATGTTGTTGTATATTTTGAATGAATTTGAAGTTATAGGTGTAGACATGAATTACATAGTTTATGTAATTATATATATATTTCTTACGAGTCCTTTTCCCACCTTTAATTAGAGTTTGATACAAAGTCAGCTTATTTCTTATTTTCATTGAACTTTAATCTATACATACATGAATGACCTATTGTCTTAGAAGTATTGTGCTAATGAACATTGGAGAAGATTGTAATTGTTTTTTTAATCCTTGTAATATGTCAATTTGAGATAAACATTCAGGGTTCTTATAGAAAGAGATTTGGCATATGCAAAACCATAGTGTTTAGAGAAAGATATTTACCCTATGCAAAATCATACTTTATTGTGTACATATTATAATAGGTATAGATAAGGTCTTAGATTTGAATGGATTGAGGCACCTCCATCGCATGATCACCACAATGGTCATTAATTGACATGGATGGACATAACAAAAGGTTGATGACTAGAAGATTCAGTTTTGGGAGCCCCTTACATGATGGAAAAGTGCACCATGGACATGCCAAGTTCCCTTGATCATACTGGCCACACCATAGACCTTGGAAACTCACACTAGTTGGATGCACCAAGAGAAGCTTGGAAGGGAGCTTGGAAAGGGAAGACAAAGTTGGGGTTATGGAAGATGACCTTGTCCAATCTACAAGTATGATTCATGATGGACAAGATTGGCATAAAGAGCTTGACTATATTTTATAGACTTGTGTGTGGAATCTACATGCAAAGCCAAGGAGTTGTGATCTAGGTGGATATGAGTGGCCACCCACCTATTCTAATTAGCTCATCTTGGCAGTTTCTTAGTTTGCCAGTTTTTTCCTAGATTTCGGGTCCTAAACTTTCAGGGTCGTTTTGAGGCCCTAAACAACGTTTTTAGGGCTCGCCACAATGAAACTATAGACATAGTTAGATTTTGGCAACGTAATGTGTATTACTTAGATAGACCTTTCCAATGGGTTATCGTGTGCCTAAAACAAAGATAATATGCAGAAGTTACGACCCCAGGAAGTTGGTGTACCAACTTACCCCAACGGGGTCCACATGACTTTTGACACTTAATCGCCTATGGTTAGGTTTTTGGATGTCTAAGGTTTTGGAATTCATGTTTATTGTAAAAAGGATTTCAGAGCATCATTGTACTCATATTCTTGATAATAAGCGCAACCGTCTCATCTCTTCTTAGAGATAAGATGCCACCATTCTAGCAAGCTTGTTTCAGTCTGCATTTTACAGTTTCAACATATTTCTTATTTAATAGAAGTCAAGTTTTAATGGATCTCAGTTATTATTCACTATGTCTCGGTGTTAATATTATAAATGTGTTTCATTTTGTTCCGCTGATAAATACGAATCAGTGGTATCAGAGCAGTCTGCTCCTTGTCGTTTTTAGTGCATATCCCCGACGAGATCAGGGTATAGAGAGTTGGGTCTTGAGCTTGTCTATCTTGAGGATAACTGCTCTCGCATGACCAAGAAACCTTCCATGGTGGGAGAAAAGAAATATGAAGAGACAGGAGATCCTTTCAAAATGTTACTTGAGGAAGCCCTCGAGTGACATAGGAACGAGATGGTGGACATCTTTGCACAAATCCTTCGTCGACTTCCGACAAGCGACACATCTACCTCAAGTGAAGGTGTTGCTCTATTCAAGGTACAAATCAATTTTGATATTCCTATATTTGAAGGTCAAATATATGCGGATGTCGTAGATAAATGGTTAAACCTTCTAGAAGGGTATTTTTCTGTCCACAACTTTTTCGATAGACAAAATATTACATTTGCGCTCCTCAAAGTCGCCCCCCATGTCAAATATTGGTGGGAGACTTTCTGTGAGTAAAAGGAAATAGAGGGATCCACATTATTTGTAGTTGCACCCACTTGGGGTTCCTTCAGTGATGTTATTAAGGAACAATACTACCCTATTGGAAGTTATGACGACTTGTATACAAGATGGACCACACTTTGTGGGAAAGAGACCAAACAGTGCCAGAGTTCACCAATGTCTTCCATACCTTGCGCACCAAGCTGGGTATCAAATATTATGAGTGTCATATGGTGCTCAATTACCGCGATGGTTTTCATAGATACATCCAGACATAAATGTAGTTTCTAGATGTCTCTTTCTTGGGCACGACTTGTTGAGATCCTGTCAAAATCGAGAAGAAGCTTAAAAAAAATACACGACAGTTTGGGTCAGGGAACCCCTCACAGCAGAAGCAGGGCAAGGGAAGCCCCAACCCACAGAACAAAGGGAAAAAAAAATATGGACAGCCTCAGGACAACCAATCTAATTCGCAAACAAGGAAGGACAATGGAAATACAGAGAAATACACTGAGAAGTGGTGCAACTTCCATAAGATCCCCTGGCATAACATTGTTGATTTTTGCTTAGAGAAGTCAATGGTGGAAGAGGTGAAAGCCTCTGAATCAAATGTGGGTTCTGACTTAGAGTCAAAACTAGAAAAGGAGAGATGGATTATTGATGTGGAACCCAGTTCCACCATTGTTACCACCAAGATCCACCCCGATGAACCTGATGAGCCAGAGGAAGGAGAGCATATATTTCATTCATAGATGTGGGTGAAGGGTACTCCACTACAATGTCACAACCGCAACCATACACCATCGAATGTCTCCACCAAGGAAGTGATCTTCGTGTCAACCAACAATGTTTCCTGTCCTACAACATCAAGCCCTTCAAAGATGAGCTATTGTGTGATGTCTCTCCCCTTGAAGTTTGTGAAGTTCTTTTGGGCCAAACTAATTTATGGAAACGACATGTTTTATATGAGTCTAAGCCTCACAATGTTATTATTAATTTGAACATGAAATTGTACAAGATACCCGAGGTAGTCCCAGCTACTTCCATTTCCTTTATCTCTGTCAAGAAATGCAGGAAGGTCATCTCTCAAACCGGGAAGTTTGTCTTCTTTGTGATTCACTCTCAAAGTGAGCAAAAGGTTGCAACCACATCCATGGCCTCTACGAATGATCTGTCCATGAAGAAAAAGAAAGTGGATAAGGTCGTGGAAGAATACAAATAATTCTTCTTCTCACCCACTAGGGTACCTCTACACTGTTAGGTCAAGCATCCAATCAATCTGACCCCCGACACACCGCTACCCAATGAGACAATATATCATCGATCTCTATTAGAAAACGAGGAGATCAAGCGTTAGATCCAAGAACTGCTCCAAAAGGGGCACATGCGACCCATCTCATCACCATGTGGAAGCCAAATCATGCTTGTGCAGAAGAAATATAGGACCTGGAGATTCATCATCGATTATCGGGCCCTAAATAAAATCACAATCAGGAACTGATACCCGATTCCCCGAATTCATGATCTCCTTGATAAAATCAAGGGGGACAAATAATTTAGTAAGATTGATCTAAAGTCTAGATACCATCAGGTCCCAATAGAGCAGAAAGATATATGGAAAACTTCCTTCAAGTCCAAAGAAGGTCTTTTCGAATGGTTGGTCATGCCCTTCGGTTTGGCGAGTTCCAAAACAACTTTCATGAGGATGATGAATGATATCTTGTGGCATTTCACCAATTCTTTGTTGTGGTGCATCTGGATGACATCCTCATCTACAGTAAGACTTGGGTGGAACACTTGCAACATATTCGGTAGTTCTGCACACTCTGCGACAACACAAGTTATACAAAAATTTGGAAAAATTCTCCTTTGGCATGGACATAGTCCAATAACTAGGATACATTGTTGATGAGCATGGGGTGAATTTTTATCCCACCAAGATCTAGGTCATTCGTGACTGGCCAGCCCCAACCACACCAGAGATGATTTTAGGGGCTAAATTTCGCTCATGGGCTAATTTTCCATGGTTTTTCCAAAACTGAGATTCTCTATTTTAAAAATGATTCTCCCAAATTCTATAGGATAAAATTATTTTACCTTAAAAATTGCCAAAATTTTATAAAAAAATATATAAATCCTTAGAAATTTGAATATTTTTTCAAAAATATCGCCAATAATTTATAGTTGGCATATGAAGGATTAGTAAGACTCGCCAAGGTTTCTACATTTTAAAATAAATTTTCATCCTTAAAATCATCCCTGAACCACACTCACTAAGCTCCGAATCTTTTTAGGCCTTGTGAATTTCTATTGTAAGTTCATGTTGGGATTCTCCCATATTGCATGGGCCCTTAGCCAGGTAACCAGGGGTGGTGGTAAGGAAAAGTTTGTGTGGGGCCAGTCTCAATAGTAAGAATTAGATGATTTGAAGAATTGTTTTTTCTCATCCCAAGTGCTCTCATTACCTGACCTACAACAACCCTTTTAGATCAAGACAGATGCTTAAGACTATGCAGTGGGCACAATTCTCACTCAACACAAGCACCCCATGGCCTATCAAAGTGAGACACTATCAGATGTTGTCCATACTTACCCTACTTATGAAAAATAAATATACTCCATTCTGCAAGCCTACCACCAATGGAGGAATTACATTCTCGGGAAGGAGAAAGTCATCCACACCGATTGTAAGCCGATACAGTTCATGCAGACATAGGGAAAATTGTAGAATGACCGCCATCAAAAGTTGTCCACATACTTGCAGCAGTTCCATATCAACATCATGTATAATACATGAAGCACCAATTGCGTCACTGATTGCCTCAACTATTCTCTAGTTGTAGCACTCACCACGGTGCTAAACTCCTTTGGCTATGAGACCTCGAGGTGGCCCCAACTCTATGAGAGAGATCACGACTTCTCTGCCACCTACCAGATGCTAGGTGCAAACACATTTGTCACTGATTTCCATATTAAAGATGGGATGTTGGGCCATTTGGGCCATGTGTGTGTTCCATCAAGCGAGCTAACAAAGATGATTTGGGAAGCCCATTACAGTCGGGTGGTAGGACACTTCGACATAGAAAATATAGTTTCAGTGCTACAGAAACATTTATATTGGCCGAAACTTCGACATGATTTCAACAAGTATATCAGTTCCTACACTACCTGTGCCATTTCCAAACCAACCATTAAGAAACAAGGCGTGCACACTCCTATGCCTACTCCTGAAAGACCCTGGGAATCCATCTCAATGGATTACATGTCAGGCCTTCCATCCACCAAGCGGGTAAATGATTTTGTTTTTGTGGTGGTTGATATTTTTTCTAAAATGACGATTCTGGCTGCCTGCAAGAAGAGCATAAGAGCAGGGGAAACTATTAAGATCTTCTTAAAACGAGTATGGGTACATTTTGGGATACCACAAACCATCATCTCAGATCATGATAGTTGGTTCCTAAACACATTCTGGCCGAGACTTTGGTCACTGTTGGACACCAAGCTCAACAATCAATCACCTTCCACCCCCAAACGAATGGTCAAATCGAGGTTGTCACCCAGATGATCGTGCATATGCTGCACATGCACAATTCCAAGCATCCTTGTGCATGGGATGAGATTCTTCCCTATGTTCAACACAACTACAAAAAATCACTACATAGCTCAATCGACCACATCCCCTTTCAGGTAGGGTTGGGATTTCAACCATTGGGTCCCATGGATGTTGCACTACCCCTTGGGTCCACCTAGGAAGACTCGTCCCATGCTCAAACTGAAGTAAAAAAAGATACCAGGTTCATTGAGAAAATCCAACACATTCACCAACAGGTTCATGATATTTTACAGAAGTCCAATTCCAGGTACAAGTAACGCCATGATCAACACTGGGTGCCACACAAGTTTCAAGTGGGAGATAAAGTTTGGTTTCACCTGCTGAAGGAACGACTTACAGGACCCCATCGTAATATTTTTCCACTCCGCTATGGATCTTACACCGTCACCAAGGCTGTGGGTGATAATTATTCTTAGCTCAACATTATCCCCTTCCTTGGCTTGCATCCAATATTTAATGTGGACCTCCTTTAGCCATATTTTCCACCATTATTGGACACCTCAAAGATAACAAAACAATTGACACCAAAAGAAATCAACCATGAATACATGGAACAAGAACCCATTGATAAGATCATGGACACAAGGGTCAATGGTACTCGCCAGCAGAGGATCCAACTTTATCGATTTGTTAAAGTAGTGCAACTCCTGCACTAAGGCAAGTGTCTCACCTAGGGTCAAATTCAACATAAATTTCCCCATCTGATGGAGGAACTAAATGCAATGGATACCATTGCTTCCTAAGGGGTGTGGATTGATCTAGGTGGATATTGGTGGTAACCCACCTATTCCAACAGGATCATCTTGGCAGTTTCTTAGTTTAGCAGTTTTTTCCTATTTTTCGGGTCCTGAACTTCTGGGGCCGTTTTGAGGCCCTAAACAGGGATTTTAGGGATCACCATAGTCAAACTATAGACAGAGTCAAAATTTGATGTCATAATTTGTATTCCTCGGATAAACCTTTCCAATGGGCTATCGTGTGCCTAAAATGAAGATCCTATGCAAAAGTTATGACCCACAGAAGTTGATGTAGAAACTTACCCCAATGGAGCCCACATGACTTTTGGTGCTTCATCTCCTAGGGTTAGGTTTTTGGATGTCTGTGGTTTTGGAATTGATGCTTATTTTAAAAAGGATTTCAGAGCCTCATTGTACTCATATTCTTGTGAATGAGCGTAGCCATCACATGTCTTCTCAGAGATAAGATGCCACCATTCTAGCAATCTTGTTTTAGTCTGCATTTTACAGTTTTATCACATTTCTTATTTAATACAAGTCAAGTTTTATTGTATCTATGTTATTATTCACTGTGTCTTTGTGTTAATATTATAAATTTGTGTTTCATTTCGTTCTTCTCATACATACAAATCAACTTGGGTGTTCCACACATGGGGGTTGAGACAAATGAAAAAAGTGCTTTTGGGCATAAGAATCCATAGAGCACAATCATGGAATGCACTCACTGGGTGCACATCCACTAAGAACGTATATTTCAAGCATTCATCCATTGGACACACTTCTTGGGTGCACCCTTGTCTAGTTCTCTTGGGTACCTTCGGTGCACTTGTTCGACACATGGCACTTTAGGCACAACACCATTGGACATTGGACAGTGAGCAAACGATTAATGAAGAGGGAAGAGGCACCATCAGTGATAGTCGAAGTTAGTAATGAGGGAACTTAGTTCCACCTTATAGTGAAGTGTTTTCCAAGTGTAGGGAAAGTCTCATATAAAAGGAGGATGCCTTAAAAGTGTTGAGGCATAAAGGAAGAAGTCATTCACAAGGAGTGTAATGGAGCTATGCAATTTGTGCTAAGTTCAAGGTTGGCATAGTAGGAAAAGTTGGATCATTTGAGTGATAAGCAAAATAAGATAGGACTTGCAAGAGGTAGGATACTAGTTTCTTCAAGGATTGGATTATTCATTTTTTGGGGGTATTAGGTAGAACTAAATACTTCCTTAGACTCATTGTACCTATGTAATAGAGTTGCAAGAAGAAGGTTGAAAATCCCTTGTTGTGTATCAATAACATTCTTCATATAATAAAGTTAAGGCACTTTCCTTGGGTACCGCATATATATGTGTGTTCTAGAATTTGTATGTCATTGGATGTCAATGTTCCTTGATTTTATTTATGTTGGATGAGTATTGAAATATTGGCTAACTATTAAAGTATCACTATGATGTTTTAAAGGGAATTTTTGGATGTGTGCATGTTTTTCAATGAACTTGGATGAGTAGGAATTAGTTGCATTTAATGTATTGTAGCCTAAGGAGAAGTTATGGGAAAACCTTAAGTGAAGAGGCATAGTCTAGTTGTAGTAAGAACAGGTTGTCAAAGCCCTTGTGGTCGATCCAAGGTAGTGTCACACAAGTTTAGTTGTCAAAACATACTTGGGAGAAACTCAAGTTCTCAAAGAAAAAAATTGGGCAGACTAGAGGTTCATGAATGGTGGTATTCAGGCATACTCTTCGTCACTTTTTGAAGGAAAGGTGGTATCAAAGCTTATTTTGAGATAGTTTTAGTGCTATTCACCCTTTTCACTACTATGAAAAGTGATATCATAACATTATTCATCATTTTTGAATGAACTTGAAGCAAATAAAAAAGTTTTGGAATGAGTTTCCAAGCATTTGAGCAATGCTCCAACGACTAGATTAGATGTAGAGATATATTCACATCATGAAGAAAATGATGGTGGATAGGCTCCTAAGATTCCAATGGTGAATACTAGGATTGCAAACAAGGAAAAAATGTGTAGAAGATGGAAAATTTTCTTTGCAAGAATGGAGAAAAGGAAGAATCCTTAGAAGAAGAGATGATTGGTGTTGTTCCTGAGTTTATACTTTAAGGTTGTAAAGTATACCGTCAAGGCATCTATAAAGGTAAAGGTAATTAAAGGGTAATAATAATAAAAAAGGGTAAATCATAGTCAGTTTCTCAACTGCCTTTGTCTAGCTTCTCGTTGTTCTTGGATGCTGATATCTCTCTCAATAATAGCCCATGAACGTTCTAATTCATCCCGATTAGTTGCTATTTGCAGAATAGTGTTAAAAAGTTTTAAAGCAATGCTAGTTTGATCTTGGAGACCAGGTTCTATGTTGCGTTGTCTGTTATTTGGGATAGTCATGGAGAGTAAAATTTTATTTAATTATGAAAGAATTCGATAAATTGTTGCTTCAGTTTTTAAGAGATGAGAATAAGAAAAATAGTTTTGAAATTCAAAATAATAACATAATAACAATTGAGGCCGTTTCCTGGACTTGAAACAATTTGAGAATAGTAAAATAACAAAGAAACACTACTGAAAAATATGAGGCTTTAATCACGAAATAATCTCATAGTGTAATAGGAAGTAAAGAGGAAAACAAGATTTCTAATGAATTGTTAAATATTATTGTTCAAATGATCTACAGATCTTAAAATTACCGATAGCAATTTTAGAGGAAAAGCTGTAAATAATTTGATAACCAAATCAATTTAAACTATAGAAGATGTATGAAATAAACTTCTAGTTGATCATTCATTAGAAAGACATTGAAAGAGAAACATAGAAGAATATTGTAAATAGGGTTAAAGAACACATAGCTTCAAGTTGGTAGGATTCATAATCTCATCCGTATTATTTATATCACAGTGGATTGGAAATTTTTTTAATACAATCAGCTCTCTCAAAAACCAAAAAACCCTTTCTCAGTCTTGTGAAAAAATATTTATACATTACCACCAAATATTTTTCCCGTTGGTGATTAACCAACTTCCTAAGACTATGGTTACATGAATGAACAATGTCAAACCATTTACATTTCTATTCTAACTGCTTCATTATTCTAATGATGAAAATCTTCAAAAGAGTATCTCATGTCTACGTTGATGAACCTCCTCCTTCTGCTTCAAGACAACGAATACATTTTCCCAAAAACTTCACCAAAACTCTAAGAGCTTCTGGTATATCTTTTGCCTCAAATATGAAGAAATTTTTCGATAGTTCGGGTAGACGATCTTCAATTATCTTCCTTGTGAACTTAATAGTTTGCAACTTTAAGTTCGGCATGACTATCCATTTGTTGATTTCGGTGACATTGATTCCCTTTATTTTTGGGATCTCCACCTGCATTTCTTCGAGATCTTCTTTGAATCTAATATGATGCTTAGCAATGTTAATTCCCCCTAACAAACATGAACAGTCATTTTTTCCAATGCTCAATGAAGTTTTCTCTAAAAGGTCAAAAATTCCTTGGCAGTTGTCATTAACTTCTCTGGTCACTCTTTTGATTTTTGAGAGGTCTACCTCCCATACCTTGAGTATTACATCACCTTTAACCTGCTCTAAAACAGATAATTTTTTAGCTTCCCCGAAATCCTCCTTTGTCGAAAGAGCCATTGCTTTTTGGAAAGTTGCTCTGGCTGCTTTCACTTCTCTTTCTTTCTGTAGAATATTCTCCAAGGATTTATTTTTTTCCTTAAAGTAATTCTGGACAAATTCCAAATTAAAAAACACTCCCTGTTGTTCCTCTTCTATCTTCAAATGTATTCCCAATACCTGGGTCTAGAAAATTTCAAGCTCTACCACTTGATTTGAAATGGAAATAATCTTATCTTGTAATTGTTTATTTGTTTCTTCTTGCTTCAGGACCTGTGCCTGAGTAACTTGTATTTTCTGATTTTCTTCTTCTAAGCTTGCTTTTAGTTTCTGAATCTCTTGAATGTCATTCAATCTAGCTTGTTCTAAACCCTTTTTTATTCCCCAACTGATATTTCTTTCGGTCTCTTTCAATTGACCCTGTAGCTGAGCTATCATTTGGTCTTTCTGTTCCACCATAGTTGTCAAACTACCCACATAGTATAAATTCGTTGATGCCAAGGCTCCCATTGTGCCTGATATCTCTGTAGAGAATTCTCCTTCTTTAAGTTTTTGTCCATCAATAATGATCTTGTGTTTTTTAATCATCATATCTCCTCTTGGATGCATCTCCTGTTTTAGGATAACCTTCCTTTTTTTACTGAAAAAATAATCAGATGAAGGAATCTCATCCCTAGAAATAGGCTCAAGATCACTAACGTATAGAGTTCCCTCATGGGGGTTTCCATAAGTAGACTACAATGGAGTCAAGGAAGTAATGGGGCTTCCAAGTTCTGTCGATGTTGTTCCTCCTACCTTTTTCAGAAAACTCTCAGGAATTTCTAAAGGTGTTTCTAACTCCTTTCCTTTCCTTGCCTCTGATTTTTCTGTCTGGGGGACCTCTGTTTCTTGCGAAGGCATTTCACCCTCCTTAATTTTTCCTTTTGTACTTGGTTTATCCTATACATTTGTTTCAAAGCCTGGGGGAGGCCCTTCCTGCTCTGGAGGAGGGGTCGTGGATTCACCCTACAAACTCTTTGGTAAACAACTTCACCTATGACTCTGGAATGACATGAAACCAACCTGTGAGTCAGGTGACATGGCCTATACCCTGTGTTGTAACAGAAATCAAAATCGACTATGCTGCACAAGGAGGAGGGAGCTCAGATGGGTGGAAAAGCACAGATCTCACTCGGATGGATTGAATGGATAAAGGGTTGGCTTCTTGTTCTCTATGACATTCTCTTTCAGAGGATTCTCGCCTGCCACCTTAAAAATCCCTTACAGTTACCCCCCCTGAATGGTTTAACCTGCATTCTAACTAGTGCTACAAGTGGAATTAGCATAGAAATGGAAAAACATTTGGCAGAAGGAGGGGCACATGTTGTTATGGCATGCAAGAAAATAAGGGCCGCCAATGATTTGATACAGAAATGGCAAAAGGAATGGTCTGGGATGGCTGGCCTTCTTGATATAGAAGTGACGGAGTTAGATTTTCTTTCGCTATAATCTGTTGGAAAGTTTGCACCAGCTTGGAATGCTCGACAAGGTCCCCTACATGTTCTGATTAAGAATGCGGGCATTTTCTCCATTGGAGCACCCCAGACTTTTTCTAAAGATGGCTTTGAAGAACATATGCAAGTGAATCATCTAGCTCCGACACTTCTTACTCTTTTGCTCCTACCCTCTCTAATAAGAGGTTCTCCTTCTCGAGTAGTGAATGTCAACTCAAATATGCATCATTTAGGTTTTGTCAACTCCAATGACCTAAATGTTGCATCTGGAAAGATAAAATATAGCAATGTCATTGGTTACTCAGGAAGCAAACTTGCACAGATTATGTTCAACAGTGTGCTCCAGAAAAAAATACCTTCTGAAGCTGGTCTAAATGTAATGTGTGTTTCTCCAGGAGTGGTATGCCAACCTTTTGTCTTATCATACAAGATGGTGGAGTGGGATTTTATTATCGACTCCATATGGAAGTGGCTGACAAATGGATTGAGTTGCTTGAGGATTGGCAGATGGGCGATATTGTATATACACTTAGAAGGTGGTCAGAGAAATGTGTAGTATATACAGAGAGTCATGATCAAGCTCTGGTTGATGATAAGACAATAGTTGTTTTGGCTCATGGACAAGGATATGTATGGTTATTGGAAAGAGATCTGGCAGAAGAAGAGTTTCGTGCGTTGAAGCCACTACGCCTCAACTGCGTAAACGACATAGATGTTATGTCCCGATTACAGGTTCATGCAGATTCCTTAATAAACATACGAGGAATTCGAATTCGAATGCCTGAACGATTCTGTTTACCCAACGCTCCCATTCGCGGTGAAGGCATTCGTCTCTTTGTGCTGGAAGTTCCCATAGATTTATCGTCCTTTTTTGGATTGTGGGATATGCGGGGAGAATTAGTTTGGCTTCGCTTGCGTAATTTCGGCTCCACGTACTTCTCTTCTGCCATAAAACTTTCAAGACTAAAAGTTTTGGAACTTTAATGTCAAGGCGACTAAGTGATCAAAATTAGCGCGATTCCTACATCACGACTTGTTGTGAAGTGAGCGACCACCACATGCGAATCATTGTATATGGGCGTTCCATGTGCTACCATGGCAGGGTCTGTGCATGCTCACAATGTGGGTGTAAGCCTTCTGCACCAAGTTGGTTTGACAAATTTAGTTGCTCAAACTGAAGATGAATATGTCGGAAAGGCATTGGAGTTAGCTTCTGACATTCCATTGCTTTCATCTCTAAGGATGTGTCTTCGGGAACGGATGTTGAAGGCTAAGGTTTTTGATGGACATAACTTTGTTCATGGTTTGGAATCGACATATAAAAAACTATGGCACCGGTATTGTGAAGGAGATGTTCTTTCCTTGAGACGACGCAAAGTGTAAAACCTACCTGAGAGGCCCACGACTATGTCAGGGATTCGTATTAAGGACAAATGTCATTGTCCGTTGGCAAATGCATGGCCTCCCACTATTGGGTTTGTCTTTTCGCGGTGCAGTCTAGTCTCGCCTACCAAACTCAAACAGACTGCGCGTTTAATGATTTTTAGAGAAGAAACAAAAGAACCTGCCGAGAATCAACGCGACAGCCGCATTTCAGAAGAGTGGTTCGATATCCATTTCGTAACAAGAATGATTTCGCTCAGAGGCGTTACCTTACATTGAATACGAAAACACTTCAGGAGAACTCAATGCCAATAATGATGCATCCAATTCTGAGAATCTGACTAAGGGCTCCGTGTTGATCGTCGCTAGTTGCATTAGTTCGTCATCTAAGCTAAACTGAGTACTATGAAATCCTTCGTTGTTTCAGTTCTCATATTTGTAAATGCTATCATGGTTTCCACAGTCGACGCGGGTGAAAAAAACACATCAATATCTGGGCTCACATTGGGTTTTTACAGCAAAACATGCACCCGCGCTGAGACAATTGTAAGAGACACTGTTACTAAATACATGTCCAAGGCCCCTTCTCTCGCAGCTCCTCCTCTCAGGATGCATTTTCACGATTTCTTTGTCAGGGGATGTGATGCGTATGTGCTATTGAATACAACTAACGACAACCAAGCTGCTGAGAAGGACGCTATCCCAAATATGAGTTTGAGGGGATATTAAGTAATTGACGCTGCAAAGGAAGAACTTGAAAAGCAATGCCCCGGTTTAGTCTCTTGTGCCGATATCATTACTCTTGCTACCAGAGATGCCATTGATACGCTGGGAGGGCCGCGATGGAGAGTTCCCACAGGATGGAGGGATGATGTGGTATCGATTCTGAAAGAGGCATTGGAAAACCTTCCTCCGTCGTTCGCAAACTTGGAGCAGCTGAAGTCTTCTTTTGCGAGGAAAGGTTTAAATGTTAAGGACCTGGTTGTGCTCTATGGTGCACACACTATCGACACTTCCCACTGCCCCGTTTTCAGTAACAGAATCTACAACTTCACGGCAAACAAAGACGTGGGTCCATCGTTGGATAAATCATATGCCCAGCAGCTAAAAACAAAGTGCAAGCCGGGAGGATATTATTCCACACAAAGCTTATGAAAAAGCTGATTACAGTGGTAAGATGGTCTTGTGGCGAGATCTCCTGGCCATGAACCCTGAACGAGGTGACAAGGCATTGGTTTTCAGCCAGAGCTTGAGTACATTAGATCTCATTGAGTCTTTCTTGACAAAATCACCTCGGCGTGGAAAGAAATATTAATCACAGTGGCAGACATTGAACAAGAGCCTGGAACGAATTTCAACCATGGTGAATGGCATAGATAACTGTATAGATGAGATAGAGGTAGATGTTGTTTATGATCTAAATTTACTGGATAAGCCTCTCCGTGACAGAAACATGTTCACTGAAGGTAATAAATGTGATGGGTATTTGAAAGGCAGTATTTCAGTCTTACCCATGGAAAACAATATTATTGCTGATGGAAAAGTGACCTAGAACTTTCCAAATCATCGTCCCAGCCTCGGCCAAATGCAGACTCATACTCTGCTGAAAAATCTTGTGTTAAGAATCGAAATGTACAATCAGGTGATGAAGATGCAGCAGGTACATAACCAATCACCTGTAGATTGGAAGGCCACGGGTTCTTGAAAGGATGTGCTCCTGTCGCATCCAAGGAAAAATATATTATTGCTGATGTCAAGTGTGTTCTAGAACTTTCTGAATCATCCTCCCAACATTTGTCAAATACAGAGTGTGATGCATTGTGCTGGTAGATGAACGAACGGGTGAAGAACATGTTTCCAGTGTATGCAGACCCAGATCCTGCAACCCTTGCAAGAAACCTGTAAGTAGCCTTTCAGATCTTAATCTGAAGTAAATCTCATGCTTTTATGTCTGTGTAACAGTTATATGATAAACCTGTGAAAGTTTTCACTGATAAATAAAAAATGAAATTGCATCCATGCTCATTTAGTAAACTAAACTTCTCAGGGCTTGGTAAGGATAGAGCCCAATATCCAAAACCGCAGCTTCCAAGTGTCAAGGAAGAAATGATGAGGTGTCAAATGTTTAGCAACGGTCTAACGAGCCAGCAACGCATCTGTCAGTAGCAAAGTGCCAGGAAGACGAACCGGTTCATATTTCCTGGAACACTAAGAGTTTTATTTTTTCTGTTTAAAAGACTGATGTATGTGACATTCGAGGAGGGGGGCGCATGAGCGCAGGACTGGGAGAAAAACCTCTATTAAGAGAGTTTCATTGTAATGACTGAGTTTCTTGTAAACCAGATTGGAGTAATAAAGACGATTTTTTCTTGAGACTGTGAGATTCATCACGGTTGATTTCTTTCAGCATGTTTTCCTTTTCTTTCGGCTGTGTTAAATCTGTTTGGATTGCATTTATGTGTTCCTTACTCACAATTGCTATTGTATTTACCATATCTTTATGTCTTCCTTGATCCATCACGATTTCATTGCATTTTGTTTTCTTCTAACCGATGTGCTTCGTTATACTTTAGTACGACCACTACTATAACAAAAGGATTTGGGTTTTCTGCAATTGTTTATTGCCTTTCCTTTGCACCAGCTATCAGCTATGTAAGACCAATCTGCATTTTCAGAATTCTGCATATATCCTTTGCTACGTCGGCCTTTCCTTTTTCTTTCCACTACCGCATCATGATTTATCAAAGCGCTGAAAGATAGACTTACTTTGCCTCACTTTCCGCAAGTTATTTGATCTCTGTTATTGTCTCTTTTTTTTGGTTTTCATTTGACTCCATGCCCAATGGACTATTTCCCTGGTTTAACACCCAAACTCCAAAAATCCAAGACCATCATTTACCCATAAATCTGCCCACCGTTTCACGCTTATTTCAATTTATTTTGTGACATTTTTCGAGAGATCCCTCTCGGTTTGGGGGAGGGCAGCCTTCCAATCCAAAGTGGTTCGAGGTTGACTCGGGATTGATTTGTTGCAGCCCATTTCAGTTTCGAGTGTCAACATTTTGGCGCCGTTGCCGGGGACGGAGGACGAAGTTATCTTCCTTGGGATACGACAAAGTTCATATCTATCTCTTAATGGTGAACAAGGGATATGCATTCAATTGGCTATGATCGTTCACCTGGCGACTCCTTGGTTCATAGACTCTACATGATTTTTTTGGCGACTCCACTGGTCTCAAATGTCGAGCTCGTTCGCTGCTCGAATTGCTACAAGGTTTGCTCCTCTGGACTTTGCAAATGTTTATGGCTTTCCAAACACTGTAACAGACATTAAAATTTGGGGGGATATCCTTCCTAAATTTGGAGAAGATGAGGACGACAATCCTGGTCAACATTTGTTTGAATTCCACTTGCTCATGGAGGAATTAAATGTACATCATGAAGATGTCCTCATGAAATTGTTTATGTTTTCATTGGAAAAAGATGCTAGACTCTGGTATAAATCTTTATCCCATTCCAGTATTCCTTCATTGAAATGTTTTCACACACTTTTTCATCAACACTGTAAGAGGATATATTCTGCTGAAATCCTTTTTGAAGAGTGTTGTGATAGAAGTCTTCTTGAGGAGAAGGAAGAAACAATAGAAATTTCTCGAGTTGATGAAAATGATCAGTATGAGGAAGAGTTGGCTCATGAGGATGTTGGATCTTGTCAACTTACTCAGGAAGAAGATGTAAATCTATTTTTAAATGGTGACAGTCAGGTATTTCATGGAACCCTACAACAAGTTAGTGAACCTGTTTATGACGATTTCCTGCCAGAAGATCAGATTTTAGACTCTTCTTTGTTTCACGAAAAAGATATGGCTGCCTTGTTCAATGATCCTGAGCATCATGAATCAGAACATAGAGTAGTCATGGATGTTTTAAAACCTCAGTATGATATGTTTTTCCAAGACCCTTTTGCTGAGATTTTAGATTCATTTAATGGAGGAGTATGCTATGTCATGAATGTTTGGTCACAAGAATTGATGAAAGGTTTGCAAATACGTGGTCACCAATAGGTCAGATGGGGATTGTCAGTTTCCTTGTTTAGCCTGCTCGAAGAAAGTGTGAGAAAGTTTCAAATAAGTAGGCAATTATTGGATTGGCTTCACTGGCATTTTCGTATCATTTGATTCTGGAAATCTTTCGGTAGTTAGAGTAGGTGATGTATATAAATAAGCTTGACTTCAAGCATTAGATTACATTGATAGTGTTCAATATGTTTTTAGTTCAGTTCTGAATCCAGTATGGTTTTGACATAAAGAATTACGACTCCATAGCCCAATGGATGAATAAGCAGTTTTTCGTTCCATGAAAATG
Source organism: Picea glauca (assembly GCA_000966675.3). Classification (NCBI taxonomy): domain Eukaryota; kingdom Viridiplantae; phylum Streptophyta; class Pinopsida; order Pinales; family Pinaceae; genus Picea; species Picea glauca. Next base: position 81,894 of record JZKD02S2289761.1, read on the forward strand.
CAAGTAAAGGGACAACGTTCAGGAGTTGATAAGTATGATTTCGGGAAGCCAAATGGATGAAGGCACTTGGTCTACGGTTCTTGGCACTTTCAGGAAAGCACCATCCCTAGTTGGAGCCAATGTTGTAACAGAAATCAAAATCGACTATGCTACACAAGGAGGAGGGAGCTCAGATGGGTGGAAAAGCACATATCTCACTCGGATGGATTGAATGGATAAAGGGTTGGATTCTTGTTCTCTATGACATTCTCTTTCAGAGGATTCTCACCTGGCACCTTAAAAATCCCTTACAGTTACCCCCCCTGAATGGTTTAACCTGCATTCTAACTGGTGCTACAAGTGGAATTGGCCTAGAAATGGCAAAACATTTGGCAGAAGGAGGGGCACATGTTGTTATGGCATGCAGGAAAACAAGGGCTGCCAATGATTTGATACAGAAATGGAAAAAGGAATGCTCTGGGATGGCTAGCCTTCTTGATATAGAAGTGATGGAGTTAGATTTTCTTTCGCTAGAATCTATTGGAAAGTTTGCACCAGCTTGGAATGCTCAACAAGGTCCCCTACATGTTCTGATTAAGAATCCAGGCATTTTCTCCATTGGAGCACCCCAGACTTTTTCTAAAGATGGCTTTGAAGAACATATGCAAGTGAATCATCTAGCTCCGACACTTCTTACTCGTTTGCTCCTACACTCTCTAATAAGAGGTTCTCCTTCTCGAGTAGTGAATGTCAACTCAAATATGCATCATTTAGGTTTTGTCGACTCCAATGACTTGAATGTTACATCTGGAAAGATAAAATATAGCAGTGTCATTGGTTACTCAGGAAGAAAACTTGCACAGATTATGTTCAGCAGTGTGCTCCAGAAAAAAATACCTTCTGAAGCTGGTCTAAATGTAATGTGTGTTTCTCCAGGAGTGGTATGCCAACCTTTTGTCTTCTCGTACAAGATGGTGGAGTGGGATTTGATTATCGAATCCATATGGTAGTGGCTGAAAAATGGATTGAGTTGCTTGAGGATTGGCAGATGGGCGATATTGTATATACACTTAGAAGGTGGTCAGAGAAATGTGTAGTATATACAAAGATTCATGATCAAGCTCTGGTTGATGATAAGACAATAGCCATTTTGGCTCATGGACAAGGATATGTATGGTTATTGGCAAGAGATCTGGCAGAAGAAGAGTTTCGTGCATTGAAGCCACTACGCCTCAGTTGTGTAAACGATATAGATGTCATGTCCCGATTACAGGTTCATGCAGATTCCTTAATAAACATACGAGGAATTCGAATTCGAATGCTTGAACGATTCTGTTTACCCAACGCTCCCATTCGCGGTGAAGGCGTTCGTCTCTTTGTGCTGGAAGTTCCCATAGATTTATCGTCATTTTTTGGATTGTGGGATATGCGGGGAGAATTAGTTTGGCTTCGCTTGCGTAATTTCGGCTCCACGTACTTCTCTTCCGCCATAAAACTTTCAAGACTAAGAGTTTTGGAACTTCAATGTCAAGGAGACTAAGTGATCAAAATTAGTGCGATTCCTACATCACGACTTGTTGTGAAGTGAGCGACCACCACATGCGAATCATTGTATATGGGCGTTCCATGTGTTACCATGGTAGGGTTTGTGCATGCTCACAATGTGGGTGTAAGCCTTCTGCACCAAGTTGCTTTGACAAATTTAGTTGCTCAAAATGAAGATGAATATGTCGGCAAGGCATTGGAGTTAGCTTCTGACATTCCATTGCTTTCATCTCTAAGGATGTGTCTTCGGGAACGAATGCTGAAGTCTAAGGTTTCTGATGGACATAACTTTGTTCATGGTTTGGAATCAACATATAAAAAACTATGGCACCAGTATTGTGAAGGAGATGTTCTTTCCTTGAGACGACGCAAAGTGTAAAACCTACCTGAGAGGCCCACGACTATGTCAGGGATTCGTATTAAGGAAAAATGTCATTGTCCGTTGGCAAATGCATGGACTCCCACTATTGGGTTTGTCTTTTCGCGGTGCAGTCCAGTCTGGCCCGCCAAACTCAAACAGTCTGCGCGTTTAATGATTTTTAGAGAAGAAACGTGAGAACCTGCCGAGAATCAGTGCGATAGCCGCATTTCAGGAGTGGTTCGATATCCATTTCGTAACAACAATGATTTCGCTCAGAGGCGTTACCTTACATTGAATACGAAAACGCTTCAGGAGAACTCAATGCCAATAATGATGCATCCGATTATGAGAATCTCACTAAGGGCTCCCTGTTGATCGTCGCTAGTTGCATTAGTTCGTCATCTGGGATAAACTGAGTACTATGAAATCCTTCGTTGTTTCAGTTCTCATATTTGTAAATGCTATCATGGTTTCCACAGTCGACGCGGGTGCAAAAAACACATCAATATCTGGGCTCACATTGGGTTTTTACAGCAAAACGTGCACCCGCGCCGAGACAATTGTAAGAGACACTGTTGCTAAATACATGTCCAAGGCCCCTTCTCTCGCATCTCCTCCTCTCAGGATGCATTTTCATGATTTCTTTGTCAGGGGATGTGATGCGTCTGTGCTATTGAATACAACTAACGGCAACCAAGCTGCTGAGAAGGACGCTATCCCAAATCTGAGTTTGAGGGGATATTAAGTAATTGACGCTGCAAAGGCAGAACTTGAAAAGCAATACCCCGGTTTAGTCTCCTGTGCCGATATCATTACTCTTTCTACCAGAGATGCCATTGATATGCTGGGAGGGCCACGGTGGAGAGTTCCCACAGGACGGAGGGATGATGTAGTATCAATTTTGAAAGAGGCATTGGAAAACCTTCCTCCACCGTTCGCAAACTTGGAGCAGCTGAAGTCTTCTTTTGCGAGCAAAGGTTTAAATGTTAAGGACCTGGTTGTGCTCTCTGGTGCACACACTATCGGCACTTCCCACTGCCCCGTTTTCAGTAACAGAATCTACAACTTCACGGAAAACAAAGATGTGGGTCCATCGTTGGATAAATCATACACCCAACAGCTAAAAAAAAAGTGCAAGCCGGGAGGATATTATTCCAGACAAAGCTTATGAAAAAGCTGATTACAGTGGTAAGATGGTCTTGTGGCAAGATCTCCTGGCCATGAACCCTGAACGAGGTGACAAGGCATTGGTTTTCAGCCAGAGCTTGAGTACATTAGATCTCATTGAGTCTTTCTTGACAAAATCACCTCGGCATGGAAAGAAAGATGAATCACAGTGGCGGACATTGAACAAGAGCCTGTAACGAATTTCAACCATGGTGAATGGCATAGATGACTGTATACATGAGATAGAGGTAGATGCTGTTTATGATCTAAATTTACCGGATAAGCCGCTCCGTGACAGACACATGTTCACTGAAGGTAATAAATGTGATGGGTATTTGAAAGGTAGTATTTCAGTCTTACCCATGGAAAACAATATTATTGTTGATGGAAAAAGTGACCTAGAACTTTCCAAATCATCGTCCCAGCCTCGGCCAAATGCAGACTCATACTCTGCTGAAAAATCCTGTGTTAAGAATCGAAATGTACAATCAGGTGATGAAGATGCAGCAGGTACAGAACCAATCACCTATAGATTGGAAGGCCACGGGTTCTTGAAAGGCTGTTGCTCCCGTCGCATCCAAGGAAAAATATATTATTGCTGATGTCAAGTGTGTTCTAGAACTTTCTGAATCATCCTCCCAACATTTGTCAAATACAGAGTGTGATGCATTGTGCTGGTAGACGAACGAACGGGTGAAGAACATGTTTCCATTGTATGTAGACCCAGATCCTACAACCCTTGCAAGAAACCTGCAAGTAGCCTTTCAGATCTTAATCTGAAGTAAATCTCATGCTTTTATGTCTGTGTGACAGTTATATGATAAACCTGTGAAAGTTTTCACTGATAAATAAAAAATGAAATTGCATCCATGCTCATTTAGTAAGCTAAACTTCTCAGGGCTTGGTAAGGATAGAGCCCAATATGCAAAACTGCAGCTTCCAAGTGTCAAGGAAGAAATGATGAGGGGTCAAATGTTTAGCAACGGTCTAACAAGCCAACAACGCATCTGTCAGTCGCAGAGTGCCAGGAAGACGAACCGGTTCATATTTCCTAGAACACTAAGAGTTTTATTTTTTCTGTTTAAAAGACTGATGTATGTAACATTCGAGGAGGGGGGCGCATGAGCGCAGGACTGGGAGAAAAACCTCTGTTAAGAGAGTTTCATCGTAATGGATGAGTTTCTTGTAAACCAGATTGGAGTAATAAAGACGATTTTTGCTTGAGACTGTGAGATTCATCACGGTTGATTTCTTTCAGCATGTTTTCCTTTTCTTTCGGTTGTGTTAAATCTGTTTGGATTGCATTTATGTGTTCCTTACTCTTAGTTGCTATTGTCTTTGCCATATCTTTATGTCTTCCTTGATCCATCACGTTTGCATTACATTTTGTTTTCTTCTAACTGATGTGCTTCGTTATACTTTAGTACGACCACTACTATAACGAAAGGATTTGGGTTTTCTGCAATTGTTTATTGCCTTTCCTCTGCATCAGCTATCAGCTGTGTAAGACCAATCTGCATTTTTAGAATTTTTCATATATCCTTTGCTACGTCGGCCTTTCCTTTTTCTTTCCGCTACCGCATCATGATTTATCAAAGCGCTGAAAGATAGGCTTACTTTGCCTCACTTTCCGCAAGTTATTTGATCTCTGTTATTGTCTCTTTTCTTCGCTTTTCATTTGACTCCATGCCCAGTGGACTATTTCCCTGGTTTAAAACCCAAACTCCAAAAATCCAAGACCATCATTTACCCATAAATCTGCCCACCGTTTCACGCTTATTTCAATTTATTTTGTGACATTTTTCGAGAGATTCCTCTCGGGTTGGGGGAGGGCAGCCTTCCAATCCAAAGTGGTTCGAGGTTTCCTCGGGATTGATTTGCTGCAGCCCATTTCAGTTTCGATTTTCAACACCCTGTTTAATACTTCTTCATAAGTTTTAACCTCCTTGAAAATGTCATCATAAACAGATGTTTCGTGCTCATATGCTTTCAAATTATAGTGCATCAAATGTCTGCTTACTAATTGATAAGGGTCATGCTTTCTGTGTTCAATATCTACCAGTTTTATTTCTTCTAATGCTTTAGCCTCTACTTTAGAATGGCCGAGGTTCAGTAATGAAAATTTCCTGACATACACAGGGAAAATTGGCCAGGATTTCTTTTGAGCTACTTTTAGCTCTATTCCAATACCACCTTTCACTATTTGATGTGCTACCTCCCTCAATACTAATATGTCAGGGAGGACTTTCGGAAGTGCATGAGGGGGAATTGAGCACCCATAAACCCTAACAAAAGAAAAGTTCTCATCAATAAACTAGTCGGCTATTGCTTTGAGATTTCCTAAGACTACCTCAGAAATGCGAGGGGGTTCATAGCCATAAAACATGTTATGCATTGGAATTATTACGAAATGACAAATTTCATAAAATGCATCCTTAGCATTTTCTTCCCAAAGTGTAGAATGATATTCATGAATGGGCTCAGGGTAGGTTATGCTCCAACTCCAATTCATCAGGGGAAATGGAGTCACAAAGAAAATCACATCCATAATGTACACTGACATATAAAAGGCCATTGGTTGACCTTTATATTTTGCATCTTTGTAGTTTGAAACTTCTTGAGCTAAGTTATCAGACATAATCTTACTCCAGTTGAAAGTGAATCCTTCTGAAGCTTCTTCCAAAAAAAGGCACCCAATCTGCAGGAAAATTGCAGGGATATTTTTTCCTGAAAAGTCTACACAACATTATGGCTACATAGACCATGTATTCATTCAAAGATGTCATGGCATAAACCCCATGGGTATCGGCTCTAAAATTTGATGGACATCTCCACCAATCTCTAATTAAATCAAGATAAGTTCGGTCTGCCTCAGTACACTCTTTCCTTTGAAATTCAGCTAAAAACTCAACATTAAAAGTGTACTTAGGATTTGGTGAGAACTTATACATTACTTGTATATGTTTTGTCCTGAATGAGCCGACAACGACCCCTTGACCATTTAAGATGCTCCTCATCGGAATATCAACCTTTTCCAGGGCCCAACTGATCATATCGTTGTACGCCATAAGTCGAGGACGCACCGCGATCTTATGAAGCTCTGACTCTGCTATATCCCAAAAGTGATTATCGAAATCAGTATGAGAATTCTTCAATTCGTATTCCAGGAACTCAGAGATTTGTGTCCAAGATTTAATTGAGTCGATAGCATGTGGCGTAGTGTCAGATATGATATCTCCTTCCTGTGTATCTTCACTATTCTTCGGTGCCTTTTTTGGTGCCATGACTTTAAGTTAGATGGAAAACCTGTCACAAAAAAGGAGTGTATGAGCTCGGTTGAATGCATCTTGTGCTTGATAGTATGAAACATAAAATATTGCGAAACACAGACCTTCAAACTCTTTTTTAATTCATTTAACGGTGAAGGGACTGACGCAACTGACAAGAATTCAAGACATTTAATGCAGTAGGTATTTACTAAGATACGCATTAGTGTCACATATCACCAGTTATTCTTTATTTAAGTGGCCAGATTTTGGCGCTTTTGAATTCAAAAATCGGAACATTTCATTCAATCGGGAACCGAAACGTGAAGAAAACCTAAAAATAGTGATTATCATTAATCATGCTTTCAAAACAGAGTTAATTTATACTAATCACGGATTAAGAGTCAAGATTTTGTGTTTCGGGATTTCGGGGATCGAGTTGACATGAGGTATGTTATCACTGAATCCTGATTTCCAAAATCGCGAAATCATAACCAGATTAATTAAGGCTTAAATTCATTTTAGAAAAATGATTGATCGGTATTAAGTGTTTTGGGATTTCAGGGGTCGTGTTGACAGGAACTATGTCATCGATGAATCCCGATTTCCGAAACTACGAAATGATTAACTTAAGCCTTAAATTTTGATATTAGTGAATTAATTAATCAGGATTAAGGATTAACCTCCAAACATAATTAATTTAGATTAACGTAGACTTTGAGTCGAGATTTCGTGTTTCGGGGTTTCGGGGATCGAGTTGACAAGAGGTATGTTATCGTTGCATCCCGATTTCCAAAATTGCGAAATCGAAACATGTTTAAATTAGGACTTAATTCCATTTTAGTTAACTAATTAATCAGGATTAACAGTTTAACACAAATTATGGGTTGGGATTTTGCATTTCAGGATTTCGAGGATTGTGTTGACAAGAGATATGTTATCAATGAATCCCGATTTCCGAAATCTCTATATGATTGACTTAAGCTTTAATTTTTCATGCTAGTGAATTAATTAATCAACATTTCAACTAACTCTTATTCTTTCGGGAAACTGGGGATCGGGATTTCATGATTCTATATGTATTGAAACATATGTTCTTGACAAACCCCGAATCCCGAAATTTTTTTAAAGTTAATCTTAACTCCTTTGGGTTTTAAGCTTATCATGATTAAAAAAATAACTTTAACATAGAAAATGCGTCGGGACTCTTATAACATTTTAGGTTTTTTGCCTTTTATTATTTAAAGAATAAATTTTTCTAGGAAATCGGTATCGGGCTTTTGGGAAAGATAACGAAGCTTATGCTCTGTGAAAAAATGAAACCCGAAAAAGGAAAGTTTAGGTCTTAGGAATGGAAATTTTAAAATTTGTTTCAACATAGGCTCCAATTGGGGACCTTGTCTCCTTGTGGGATGAGGAGAACATGTAGACTTAGTGCCTTTATTGGGTTAATGGAGTCAAGGGTTTATTTCTGCAAAAATTGCTAAGGAAGGGGATACAAAGGAAAAAGAGATTTCATCCTTACTTCTGAAAATATTTTCAAAACTCTCATTTGTTGTAAACTCAGTTGCAGTCCCATTCATGATCCTCTCATTCTCGTTACTGAAATTAAGTTAGTGTTAAGATGATCAAAACAATCCTAGGAAGCCCAACAGATTTTGTGGCTTTTGGCTTGCATCAAAGAAGCAAAATTCATATTTTTAGTTGGGGAGCCCTGTCTGGACTTGGGATGCAAATCCGGTTTCGAAAAAACTAGTAACTAGAGTAGAGTGATATTTAAGTATGACAACCTTACAGATACCTTAGATATTGCTTCACTACTACTGAGCCTATTCAGTACCCCGGTGAAGTTATATGTCCCTTTTTACTGAATTTCTTTTCACCACTTAGAATCATAATTATGCATTTAACCTCAGATATTGCTTCACTGCCAGTGAGCCTGTTGAGTACCCCAATGAAGTTATCTGTCTCTTTTTACTAAGACGAGGGAAATCATTTAAATGAATTTCCTTTCATCGTCTTTTGGACTAGATGGGGGCAATCAAATATAAATTTCCTTTCACCATCTGTCTTATATGTTACTTTTTTTGAATGCAAAGTGGGGGCAATCAATGGTACTTAATATACCAGGGATGGTATCTGTGTAAAAATTGCAGTGGAGGTCTGTCAACTTGTTTTGATTACTCTAGACCAACCTTCTCTTAACTTTCAAAACACCTTAGTCCGCAGAGAAAAAGGGGAAGATTAATTTCAGGGGTCTTCCTTCGAGCAAGCTTAAATCCTTAGAAAAATTTTAAGAAACCTAGGAGAGTCAGGATCGGCCTAAGCATAACTTTGTTTAGTTAGAAAGTGAGGAGTTATGAGGACTGGTCTACCTTTTAAGAACTGTTTTTAATCTTCAAAAGTTAAGATGAAATCTCTTCTCCCGCTGTGGGAAACCCGGAAAGAAGACAAAATTGAGGGTAGAAAGGGGAAACGTAGAAAGACCTGGGAATCGAAAAAGAGAGTTTATAAATTAAACCCAACTCCTGGAACTCTTTCTCAGAGACGCTTTTTATTTATTTATTTATTTATTATTAAAAAAAAAAACAAAAAAACTCTTGTCCTATTCTAGGTGAAACTCTTAGGTCATAGACTTAGAAATCATTCTTTAAGTGACATATCATGCTTGCGAGACAATCACGACACTCTTTATAACAAACCTTTGTTTGAAAAAGATAGACTTTCCGGGAATTTGCATCTTTGCCTTACCATTTTCGTTCTCTTTTGAAATAACAAAAAATCTTATCTATCACCTATTTTTGGCGAATTTATCTTCCACTATAAGGCTGTCTGTTTGCTACTTTCACTTGTCAGGCTACCAGCCAGAATCCTGTAAGGGAACAATACGAAGAGTATCATGTCTTTTATAAAAGAATTGAATACATTGAGAATTTTGTATCCCTACTTCTAGAAAAACATTAACCTATTTTATTTTTATTTTTATTTTATTTATTTATTGACAAAATGAAAGTAGAATTACCAAAGAAAATATGAAATAAAAAGAATAAACAAACCAGTATATACAATGGGAATTCTAGAAATCAACTATTCCATATAGTGTTTTAAATAACACCCGTTGACAGGGGTGTTCAGTATTTTATCGTCCAAATTTTCTAGAAAAAATGAATTCTTTCCTTCAAGAGATGCAACCTTGAATGGTCCGTACCAGATGTGATCGAATTTACTCTGTTTCGCTGAGTCTTCCTTCCTAGCATCCCATTTTAAAACCAAATCTCCGGGGAGAAATTCCCTATCTTTGGCCTTACGATCGAATAGCGCTTTCATGTCATCCTGGTACTTCTGCAGCCTTTCGTCCACTTCGGCCTTGTGTTGTTGGACTTTAATAAGTTGGTTTTATTCTTCTTGTGACATGATTTGGTTCTTCCTTCTCATCTTGCCAGAGTTTCATTACAGGAAGCACTAGATTTATAGGTAACACTACATCTGTCCTGTATACCATTTGGAAAGGAGAAGTGTCGATAGAATTCTTCATGCATAACCGATTTGCCCATAGAGCATATTTCACATGCACATGCCAAGATTTCTTATCTTCACTCAACACTTTATTAATTATATTGATCAGGCTCTTGTTTGAAGAATCGGCTAGACCATTTCCCTGAGGGTAGTATGCCATGGAATGACCAAGCACAATATTATATTTTTGGTAGAAACTGACCATAGCCATAGATTTAAAAGATTGTGCGTTATATGTGACTATCTTTCGGGCGTAGCCAAATCTAGACAAAATATTCTCTTCTAAGAAATCAATTACGACCGAATCAGTAGCCCTTCTCATTGGGATAGCTTCCACCCATTTGGTGAAGTAATCTATAGCAGTCAGGATCCACCTATGTTGAGCACTAGAATGAGGGTTAATTTCACCTATGAAATCTAATCCCCATTACTGAAAAGGAGCTTCCATTTTGACCGGAACTAATCGCATTGTTGGGAGTTTATGTTTGCCTGAAAACAATTGGCAAGGGTTGCAAGCTCGGACCTTCGCGTTGACGTCTGAAAAAAGTTTGGGCCAATAATACCCTGCCCTCATGATCTTATAAGCCATTTCCCTCTAGGCGTGGTGTCCTCCACACACTCCTTCGTGAAATTGGCTTATCCTTTTCTGTTTTTGATTCGACCAGACAAACCAATAGGAAGCTAAGTGGGTCTTTCCAATACAATTGTCTTTCAGATATACAGTATTTGACCGCATGCAACTTCGGTGTTCTGGATTTGGATAGGGGTAAGTCACTCAGGCACTTCAAAGTCAACAGGTAGGACACTATGTCTTTGTACCAGTTTAATGAAGCAAATTTCTCTTCAATTCTGATTTCAGCTATTGGTTCATCAAGTTCGTTCATGTCCACACACTCTTCTCCTCCCTGTAAGCCATTTATTCCGAGAGCTATGAAATTTGATTCAGCTAAGAGTTTATCTAAACCCTGCCCCTTCACTAGTTTTGTTGGTTTAATCTCCAAATCGAATTCTTGGATTTTGGGAAGCCACCGTCCTCTTTTGCCATCACTATCGGATTGAACCAAAATATATTTTACAGAGCTAGTAGGTACATATGCAATCACCTTAGAATGCAACACATAGGTTCTGAAAGCCTTTAACGCCTTCACCATATCATATGCTTGCTTTTCCATTATATTATATCTAAGATCGATGTCTCTAAGAATTTTGCTAAAAAAGGCTATCGGTAGCTCAAAACCTTCTTCATTCTTCTAGAGGAGTACCGTGGCAAGTGTGTGTTCGGAGGCGAACGAGAAAATAAGAAAATCTTTTAGATAATCAGGGATTGCTAGTACGGGTGCCTCACCTATAACTTTCTTGATGCGTGCAAACGATGCTTTATCTTCTGCTGTCCATTTCACTTCGTTGTTTTTCTTTAGCATATCTGTGATCAATTTCACGATTTCAACAAAGTTTGGAATAAATCTTCTCAAAAAAATTATTTTTCCTAAGAATGACTGAATCTCTTTTACATTCCTAGGAATATTTATTGTGTCTATATCTTCAACTCTTTTAGGGTCAATTCTAATTCCATCTCGAGACACAATATGGCCGAAAAGTTTACCTTCTTGCATAGCGAAGTGAGACTTTTTGGGGTTTAAAGACAAACCAAATTTGCGTCATTTTTCAAACATCCGCTTGAGATGTATCAAGTGATCTTCATTAGATTTAGAAAAAATGGTTAGATCATCAAGATAGATAACCACAAATTTATCTCTTTCACCAATGAAAGCGATATCCATATCCCGTTGAAAAGTAGCACCTGCATTCATCAAACCAAAAGGCATCTTATCATACAATTTGATTGTACCCCAAGGGGTGATAAAGACTGTCTTTTCTTTATCATGTTCACAGACGACAATTTGATTGTACCTAGAAAAGTCATCGATCATTGACATCCTATTTGCCCCAACTAATTTTTCTAAAACATGATCCATTTTGGGTAGGGGGTAATTATCTTTGAGGGATGACTTATTTAGATTTCTGAAATTGACACACAATCTAATTTCTCCATTTTTCTTTCTAACAGGGACCAAGTTTGCTACCCAATCAGAGCATCTCAGTGGTACAATTATTTTTGCATCCAGGAGTTTTTTGACTTCCTTTTCGATCACGAGCAACATAATAGGATTAATTTGTTTGAGTTTTTGTCTAAAGGGTTTGACACTAGGCTTCAGGGGTATCCTATGTTCGATCACTGAGGTGTCATAGGTTCTCAGCTCTTCATATGACCAAGCGAAAATGTCTTTGTACTTTCTAAGCAAATCCGCGTATTTATTTTTGGTTTCAAGAGACAGATATTTGGATAGCTTCACCAACCGAGGGTTTTCTTTAGTACCTATGTCACAGTCTTCAACCTCTTCAGGTTGAGGCTGTAGAGTGGATTTTGAAGGGATATCATCTTGATTGAATAATCTTTACAAGGGAATCAGACCCTTGGGGATCTGGTTATTTTTTAGAACGAGCATTCGATGGTTCGCGATTTTATCATGGAACTCTTGAGGCTACTCCCCTTCCTGCATGATCCAAATAGGATCATTTTGGTTTTCCTGGTCAGCATGCGTTTCGACAAACTCGTCTATAGATTCCAAAAATTTGCGAAGCTGTTCATCGTCCTCAAAGACTTGCCAATGCTATATGTTATTCGGTATAGAAGGTCGGTGCCTCATTTGTATGTGGTATTTTATTTTAAACATGGTAGGAGGTGTGAAAGTAGAGGATGCCTTCGCTAACGCATCAGCTTGTTGGTTTTCATTTCGAGGAATGAAATGAACTTTGACAGAGGAGAAGAAATTTTCGATCAGATCCCAGACGCAATTACTGTAGGACCTCAACCTAGGATGTTTGACCTGGTACTATCAATTTACTTGTTTAATGATTATCTCAGCATCGCCAAAGACTTCGAGGTTTTTTATTTTCATTCTCCTGGCAGCTTCTAGCCCTAACACTAAGGCTTCATACTCGCATACATTATTTGTGCAGTCCACATTCCACTGAAGCCTATATGAAAAGGAGATTACAAATTGATCATCAGGAGCCACAAGGAGTGCCCCAGCTCCATCTCCAAAGAAAGATGAAGCACCGTCAAAATACATCTTCCATACACCAGTGCTATATACATTTTTTAAATTTTTTTCTTTTTTAGTTTTTTCTTTTGTACAACTTTCGTCTATATCTACTTCAAAATCATCATCAATAGATAATATAAAATTTCCTAAATCCTGATCGAAAATATATACAGGATGGTTATTTGGGTTATGTGGATCACCTATCGTGAATGATAACCTAGTTTCTCTGTAAAGACGTGTGTATTGTCCTCCAAAAACTGGAATCGTAGTGTATGTCATGTCAAGCTGGAGAGATCCTCCAAGCTTGGCACCCCATGATCTAGATAACAGCATACCATACTTCGGAGGGATGTCGGCGACCACTATGTTCATAAGAATATTTTTTGCTAGTATTTGTGCCAGACCTACCACCAGGTCTTTAATCATGCCTATGAATTTGACCTTTCTTGAATCAAATGAATATAAGTATCCATATGGCATGGTGATTTCGAGACCTAATTTCTCCATAATGGCTTTTGGCATCACATTGTGAGATGCTCCAGAATCTAGCATGTATTTATGAAGTAGGTGGTAGAACAAGGTTAAAGTGATATAAAAGGGGGCTACAGTGTCTCTCACACCTTCGAAATGCAGACCAAAAACTATGTTCGACTTGTCATCTTCTAAGTTGATGACACCGGCCTGGCTTTCGTCTTCTGAAAAGCTAATCATTTTGGCAATTTGTTTTCTGTATATGGGATTTTTAGCTAGTTCAACAAGTGGGATAGGGATTTTGATTTTATTTATTTTGTTTTCCAGATTAAAATTTCCCAGGGCCTTGTCGCTTTCTATGTTTGGGACCTCCATTCCTTTCTTTTCAGCTTTTCTTTGTGGTGCGGACTTGGTTTCAATCATAGGATCCTGTGTTTTCTCAGCGAGTGTTCCTACTGACTTTGACTTGATAGGCTGTGTGCCAGTAGTTTGGGTTTTTGCAGTTTTTTTCTCAGTAACCTTTGGAGCTGCTTCATTAGTTTCACCTCTAGGCAAAATCTTTTTTGTTTGGGTGGTTGGAAGACTCTTGTTCCTAGGTCTCAAATTATATTTCTCGTGAAGTTCGGAAATAATATCATCTGCGATACCCTAATAAGCCGGATCTTCAGAAGTATTGTTGCTAACATCGTCTTCCGATCTAATTTCATTATTTAAAGATTTTTTGTAATCTTGTTTTGATAAATAAGGTGATTTATTATCATCGCCAAGATTATTAATATCCTCATCGAACTCTTCAAAATTTTCTAGATCTTTTTCTCCAATGAAGTTTTCACTTTTGAAGGGGGTTGGGATCTTTTGATCTTCATTTTTAATTGTTTTCTGTGGGGCCTGAGGATCAAGATTCCTTCTAAAATACTTCCTAGGAAAATTATCCCTTTTTGATTTATCTAGTTCCATTTTTGAGATCTTATTTGAAAGTTCTCTAATTACCCTGGCCATCTCGTCTATTTTATCTCCCAAGGATTTACTCGATCCTGAGGATCCACCTTGTTCTTTGAATTTTCTATTTTCTTTATTCCCGGTTTCTATTTTAGTTTTTAATTTCCCTGATGCCATCATGTTCGATTCAATCTTAAGAGCATAATCTTGCATTTTCTTGAGATCTGTTGATCTCCTTTCTCTCAATAATAGGGAAAAGCCGGGATCAAAGGCACCAAAAAATGTCACCTTTGCTACAGGTTGAGAAGGTTTGACCTCAACTGAGATTTTATTATACAACTTGTTAAACCTTTGCGTGAACTCTAGAACAGATTCTTAGTTTTTCTTTCTAAGGGCTTTGAATTCAGTTACGTAGTAGAGGTGGTCCCTCCTCTGTCCCCATTGTCTAACAAAAGCGCTTTCAAGTTCTTCGTAGGATCTTAGAGATCCGACTGCTAAGGATCGGAACCAGGTCCTCACCTGTCCTTCGAAAGTCTGAACGAGGAGTCTAGAATAGACATCTTCGTGTTCTATTCTGAGGATGTCGGCAAATTGGTCGAAGAAGTTTATATGTTCTTGAGCAGTCAAATCTCCTTCCCCTGTAAATTTTGGAAGGATTTTCATATAATTTTCGGGAAGATTGTGTAGGGGAACTGGGAGGACAAGGGGGGCATATCTAGCAACTACTTTAGTGAAGATTCTAGGAAGCAAAACTTGGCCACCCGCTGGTCCTCCTGGGGCACCACCCCCAACTCCAACACCTCCGTGTGCAGCCATTGGTAGATTCGAGGCTAAAGCTCGGAATGTGTGAGGAGAAGGTTCGAGGAAATCTGGGGAAAATACCTCAGGAAAAGAGAACGTATCGTATGAGAGGGGAAGTGAGACATATCTCTCAAGTGTTTCCGAAACGTTCAACTGTGTAAAATTAGGCCGACAAATAGTATGTATGGGTAAAAAGACTTGTCTAAGGGATCTTTGTGATTTTAAAATCTTTTCTGGATCAGAGACTGGTGAAGTCTGCTTGTCGTCTGGGTTCTTTCTGGTGTTCTTTCGGCTAATTGCCAGTTTACTAATCGTGGATTCGCCAAGTGAAAAATAAAGGTAGCCTTAGAAGGTTTTCTATATTTGTTCACTATCAAAGAAAGAAAGTGCCAATGTCATTCTTCCCAGGGAAAATTTTCGTTTCTTCGTTCCCCAGCAACGACGCCAAAAAGATGTTGTTCCTGAGTTTATACTTTAAGGCTATAAAGTATACCATCAAGGCATCCATAAAGGTAAAGGTAATTAAAGGGTAAGAATAATAAAAAAGGGTAAATCAGAGTCAGTTTCTCAACTGCCTATGTCTAGCTTCCCGTTGTTCTTGGATGCTGATATCTCTCTCAATAGAAGCCCATGAACATTCTAATTCATCCCGGTTAGTTGTTTTTTGCAGAATAGTGTTAAAAAGGTTTAAAGCAATGCTATTTTGATCTTGGAGACCAGGTTCTATGTTGGGCTGTCTGTTATTTGGGATAGTCATGGAGAGTAAAATTTTATTTAATTATGAAAGAATTCGATAAATTGTTGCTTTAGTTTTTAAGAGATGAGAATAGGAAAAATAGTTTTGAAATTCAAAATAATAACATAATAATAGTTGAGGTCGTTTCCTGGACTTGAAACAATTTGAGAATAGTAAAATAACAAAGAAATACTACTGAAAAATATGAGGCTTTAATCACGAAAGAATCTCATATTGTAACAGGAAGTAAAGAGGAAAACAAGATTTCTAATGAAGTGTTAAATATTATCGTTCAAATGATCTACAGGTCTTAAAATTTCTGATAGCAATTTCAGAGGAAAAGATGTAAATAATTTGATAACCAAATCAATTTAAACTATAAAATATGTATGAAATAAACATCTAGTTGATCATTCATTAGAAAGACATTGAAAGAGAAACATAGAAGAATATTGTAAACAGGGTTAAAGAACACATAGCTTCAAGTTGGCAGGATTTAGAATCTCGTCTGTATTATTTATATCACAGTGGATTGAATTTTTTTTTAATACAATCGGCTCTCTCAAAAACCAAAAATTCCTTTCTCAATCTTGTGGAAAACTATTTATACATTATCACCAAATATTTTTCCCGTTGGTGATTAACCAACTTCCTAAGACTACGGTTACATGAATGAACAATGTCAAACCGTTTACATTTCTATTCTAACTACTTCATTATGCTAATGATGAAAATCTTCAAAAGAGTATCTCATGTCCGTGTTGATGAACCTCCTCCTTTTGCTTCAAGAGAGAGAATACATTTTCCCAAAAACTTCACCAAAACTCTGGGAGCTTCTAGTATATCTTTTGCCTCAAATATGAAGAACTTTTTCTGTAGTTCAAGAAGACGATATTCAATTATCTTCCTTCTGAACTTAATAGTTTGCAACTTTAAGTTCGGCATGACTATCCATTTGTTGATTTCAGTGACATTGATTCCCTTTATTTTTGGTATCTCCACCGGCATTTCTTCCAGGCCTTCTTTGAATCTAATCTTATGCTTAGCAATGTTAATTTCCCCTAACAAACTTGAACAATCATTTTTTCCAATGTTCAATTAAGTTTTCTCTAAAAGGTCAAAAATTCCTTGGCAACTATCATTAACTTCTCTGGTCACTCTTTTGTTTTCTGAGAGGTCTGCCTCCCATACCTTGAGTATTACATCACCTTTAACCTGCTCTGAAATAAATAATTTTTGAGCTTCCCCAAAATCCTCCTTTGTTGAAAGAGCCACTTCTTTTTGGAAAGTTGTTCTGACTACTTTCACTTCTCTTTCTTACTGTAGAATATTCTCCAAGGATTTATTTGTTTCCTTAAAGTAATTCTGGACAAATTCCAGATTAAAAAACACTCCCTGTTGTTCCTCTTCTATCTTCAAATGTATTCCCAATACCTGGGTCTGGAAAATTTCAAGCTCTACCACTTGATTTGAAATGGAACTAATCTTGAAATTGTTTATTTGTTTCTTCTTGTTTCAAGACGTGTGCCTGAGTAACCTGTATTTTCTGATTTGCTTCTTCTAAGCTTGCTTTTAGTTTATGAATCTCTTGAATGTCATTCAATCTAGCTTGTTCTAAACCCTTTTTTATTCCCCAACTGATATTTCTTTCGGTCTCTTTCAATTGACCATGTAGCTGAGCTATCATTTGGTCTTTCTGTTCCACCATAGTTGTCAAACTACCCATAGAGTATAAATTCGTTGATTCTAAGGCTCCCATTATGCCTGCTATCTCTGTAGCGAATTCTCCTTCTTTAAGTTTTTGTCCATCAATAATGATCTTGTGTTTTTTAATCATCATATCTCCTCTTGGATGCATCTCCTGTTTCAGGATAGCCTTCCTTTTTTTACTGTAAAAATAATCGGATGAAGGAATATCATCCCTAGAAATAGGCTCAAGATCACTAACGTATAGAGTTCCCTCGTGGGGGTTTCCATAAGTAGACTGCAATGGAGTCAAGGAAGTAATGAGACTTCCAAGTTCTGTCGATGTTGTTCCTCTTACCTTTTTCAAAAAACTCTCAGGAATTTCTGAAGGTGTTTCTAACTCCTTTCCTTTCCTTGCATCTGATTTTTCTGTCTGGGGGACCTCTATTTCTTGCGAAGGCATTTCACCCTCCTTCATTTTTCCTTTTGTACTTTCTTTATCCTGTACATTTGTTTCAAATCCTGGGGGAGGCCCTTCCTGCTCTGGAGGAGGGGTGATGGATTCACCCTGCAAACTCTTTGGTAAACAACTTTGCCTATGACTATGGAATGACATGAAACCAACCTGTGAGTCAGGTGACATGGCCTATACCCTGTTTAATACTTCTTCATAAGTTTTAACCTCCTTGAAAATGTCATCATAAACAGATGTTTCGTGCTCATAAGCTTTCAAATTATAGTGCATCAAATGTCTACTTACTAATTGGTAAGGGTCATGCTTTCTGTGTTAAATATCTACCAACTTTATTTCTTCTAATGCTTCAGCCTCTACTTTAGAATGGTCGAGGTTCAGTAATGAAAATTTCCCAACATACACAGGGAAAATTGGCCAGGATTTCTTTTGAACTACTTTTAGCTCTATTCCAATACCACCTTTCACTATTTGATGTGCTACCTCCCTCAATACTAATCTATCCGGGAGGAATTTCGGAAGTGAGAGAGGGGGAATTGAGCACCCATAAACCCTAACATAAGAAAATTTCTCATCGATAAACTAGTCGGCTATTTCTTTGAAATTTCCTGAGACTGGCTCAGAAATGCGAGGGGGTTCATAGCCATAAAACATGTTATGCATTGGAATTATTACGAAATGACAAATTTCATAAAATGCATCCTTATCATTTTCTTCCCAAAGTGCAAAATGATATTCATGAATGGGCTCGGGGCAGGTTATGCTCCAACTCCAATTCATCAGGGGAAATGGAGTCACAAAGTAAATCGCATCCATAATGTACGCTGACATATAAAAGGCCACTGGTTGACCTTTAGATTTTGAAACTTTGTATTTTGAAACTTCTTGAGCTAAGTTATCAGACAAAATATTACTCCAGTTGAAAGTGAATCCTTTTGAAGCTTCTTCCAAAAAAAGGCACCCAATCTGCAGGAAAATGGCAGGGATCCTTTTTCCCGAAACGTCTACACAACATTATGGATACATAGACCATGTATTCATTCAAATATGTTATGGAATAAACCCCATGGGTATCAGCTCTAAACTTTGATGGACATCTCCACCAATCTCTAATTAAATCAGGATAAGTTCGGTCTGCCTCAGTACACTCTTTCCTTTGAAATTTAGGTAAAAAATCAGCATTAAAAGCGTACTTAGGATTTGGTGAGAGCTTATACATTACTTGTATATGTTCTGGCCTGAATGAGCTGACAACGACCCCTTGACCATTTAATATGCTCCTCGTCGGAATATCAACCTTTTCCAGGGCCCAACTGATCATATCGTTGTACGCCATAAGCCGAGGATGCGTCACGATCTTATGAAGCTCTGACTCTGCTATATCCTGAAAGTGATTATTAGAATCAGTATGAGAATTCTTGAATTCGTATTCCAGGAACTCATAGATTTGTGTCCAAGATTTAATTGAGTCGATAGCATGTGGCGTAGTGTCATATATGATATCTCCTTCCTATGTATCTTCACTCTTCTTCGGTGCCTTTTTTGGTGCCATGAATTTAAGTTAGATGGAAAACCTGTCACAGAAAAGGAGTGTATGAGCTCGGCTGAATGCGTCTTGTGCTTGATAGTATGAAACATAAAATATTGTGAAACACAGACCTTCAAACTCTTTTTTAATTCATTTAACGGTGAAGGGACTGACGCAACTGACAAGAATTCAAGACATTTAATGCAGTAGGTATTTACTAAGATACGCATTAGTGTCACATATCACCAATTATTCTTTATTCAAGTGGCCGGATTTTGGCACTTTTGAATTAAAAAATCGGAACATTTCATTCAATCGGGAACCAAAATGTGAACAAAAGCTAAAAATATTGATTATCATTAATCATGCTTTCAAAACAGAGTTAATTTATACTAATCACGGATTAAGAGTCAAGATTTCGTGTTTTGGGATTTCGGGGATCGAGTTGACAAGAGGTATGTTATCACTGAATCCCGACTTCCGAAATCGCAAAATCATAACCATATTAATTAGGGCTTAAATTCGTTTTAGCAAAATAATTGATCGAGATTAAGTGTTTCGGGATTTCGGGGGTCGTGTTGACAGGAAGTATGTCATCGATGAATCTCGATTTCCAAAACTACGAAATGATTAACTTAAGCCTTAAATTTCGATATTAGTGAATTAATTAATCAGGATTAAGGATTAACCTCCAAACGTAATTAATTTAGATTAACATAGACTTTGAGTCGAGATTTCGTGTTTCGGGGTTTCGGGGATCGAGTTGACAAGAGGTATGTTATCACTGCATCCCGATTTCCAAAATTAGGACTTAATTCCATTTTAGTTAACTAATTAATTAGGATTAACAGTTTAATACAAATTATGGGTCAGGATTTCCCATTTCGGGATTTCGAGGATCGTTTTGACAAGAGATATGTTATCGATGAATCCCGATTTCTTAAATCGCGATATGATTCACTTAAGCTTTAATTTTTTGTGTTAGTGAATTAATTAATCAGGATTTGAACTAACTCTTATTCTTTCGGGAAACCGGGGATCGGGATTTCGTGATTCAATATGTATTGAAACATATGTTCTTGGCAAACCTTGAATCCCGAAAACTTTTTAAAGTTAATCTTAACTCCTTTGGGTTTTAAGCTTATCATGAATAAAAAAAATAACTTTAACACAGAAAATGCGTAGGGACTCTTATAACATTTTAGGTTTTTTTCCTTTTATTGTTTAAAGAATAAAGTTTTCCAGGAAATCGGTACTGGGCTTTTGGGAAAGATAATGAAGCTTATGCTTTGTGAAAAGCCGAAACCCGAAAAAGGAAAGTTTAGGTCTTAGGGGTAGAAATTTTAAAATTTGTTTCAACAATTGGTATGGGCCATAACTTTAACAATTCTATAGAAGAGTGTCAAAAGATTATAAACTTGATGACTACAAACTTCAACATTGATGTTGATGGATGGTTGAAAATAATGGAAGGATTTTTTAATTCTATTGTAGCAAGTCAAAGACTAGGAAGATGTCATTAACCTACTGAAACAAGTTATTTCCTATGGGCATAGTTCGCTAATGTGTATGAGGATAAATATCAAGGAACTAGAATCATATGATGGCACCCACAATGCTAAGTTAATTGAGTTGGGATGTTGAGTATTAATTGGAACATATGAATGGAAGTTTGCATGAAGCCATGGTGAATGCACGGTAATATTCTTAATTACTACAAAACTTTTGAGGAGAAATTGAGTAGAGGAATTAGCAACCAAGCATAGTATAGAGAAGATTAACAATTGATAAGATATGAAAGTAGCCTTGAAGGCTCAATTTGGGCTAGGGAATTGAATTAATATTCGATTACATAAAATCAATTATCGGCTCTTAAGAATACAGGTAGGATTCAAGATTACATCAAGGAGTTTTTAGGCCTCATGTTGGAGACCAATGACATGTTTGAAGAAGATAGGTTATTCCTCTTCATGAATGGCTTGCAACCTTGGGTGTAGAGTGATTTGTAATGATAGAATGTGTATACCCTTGCAACAACCATCACTATTGAAGACAAGTTGTTGGAATACAATGTAGAGACAAAAGGAGGTCCAAGTATATGTGAGGATGATTCATTGAGGGAGAAGTGGTTTGCTAAGAATAAGAAGGAAGACAAAGGGAAGCTAAATAGATATAGGAAGTTTGGTGAGGACAAGGCCAAGGAAATAGATTCACCTAAGAAAAAGGGTAAGCATATTTAATATTGGATTTGTGAAAAAGAACATCATGTAAGTAATTGTCCAATGAAGTAGATTTTTTCTACTATGGAGCAAGTGGACAAACCCTCCATTGGTATTTTGCAAGTATTGGGTGTTGTGCTAGAAGACAGGTGTACTATAAGCCAAGAGAAATATTTGACAAGAATTTTCTATGTTCCAGTAGTATTTAATGGTAGATCAATTGATACCACGGTTTATAGTGGGGAGAACCACAATTGCATGAAGGAAGATGTTGTACGAGAGCTCGGGCTGTAACTTGAGTTGACATATAGACTTCCTTCAATTGAATGAACTTAAAAGTGGAAAAGGTTGATGAAATCACAAATGGATTCACATTGAAGATTATATATTAGAGTGGAATTGCAAGTTTCTCCATTGTTCCTATGGATGATTATGAGGGAAATAATTCCCACGGAAGGCAAAGATAGTGCTTGTGACTCACTTATATTATTTGGTCATCCTTTTAGGACGAGATCCATGTTTCATCCCTACAATAAGGAAGCGACATGAAGACATTGGAAGAATGAATTCCTTCAAGAGCATGGTTTTTACAACCTATAAATGGGATGAGAAACCTTATAGTAGACAACTTGGAAGAATTGGAATTGATGGATAATATATATGTGAGACATAAAGAGAAATTCTTATGCAACCATTGATGGACAACAATTCAATGAAGGTTTTGTAACAATAACTCACTAGGCTTGAAAATCCATGTGGCATCCCTACAATAAAGAAGCAACATGAATACATTGGCAGAATGATTTCCTTGAGCATGGTTTTTACAACCTGTAAAGGGTATGAGAAACCTTGTAGTAGAGAAATTGGAGGAATTGAAATTGATGGATAATATATATGTGAGAAATCAAGAGAAATTCTTATGCAACCATTGATGGATAGCAATTCAGTGAAGGTTTTGTAACAATAACTCACTAGGCTTGAATATCCATGTGTCATCCCTACAATAAGGAAGAAACATGAAGACATTGGAAGAATGACTTCCTTGAGCATGGTTTTTACAACCTCTAAAGGGGATCAAAAACCTTGTAGTAGAGAAATTGGAGGAATTGAAATTGATGGATAACCTATATGTGAGATATCAAGAGAAATTCTTATGCAACCTTTGATGGCCAACAATTCAATGAAGGTTTTGTAACAAAGACTCACTAGGCTTGAATATCCATGTGTCATCCCTACAATAAGGAAGTAACATGAAGACATTGGCAGCATGACTTCCTTGAGCATGGTTTTTACAACCTGTAAAGGGGATGAAAAACCTTGTTGTAGAGAACTTGGAGGATTTGGAATTGATGGATAATCTATATGCGAGACATCAAGATAAATTCTTATGCAACGTTTTATGGACAACAATTCAGTGAAGGTATTGTAACAAAGGCTCACTAGGCTTGAAGTCATAGTGGACTCCATAGTGACAATAGTATCTAGAATGATGGTTTTTTTCTTATACAATAAATACATTCTAGTTATAAGTGGATAAATGGAGGTAGTAGAATATTTGAACAAGGAATCTAGTGAATAATTTGAACTGTATGGGATATATTTGACAACAAACCAAGATGAAAAGGTTGAGGAGCAATGACGCTGATATGTGAGGACCAATGAAAAGGTTGAACCCTCCCTAGGTGCACGTGGGAAATATGGTTGGAAACATGAACTATAAATCAAAGGATTGTTGGAAGATGGTGATGGAAGAATTTGTTTGAATGTGCCTTTTTTGATGTATTTGAAACAAATGTATGGTGGTCTTCCAAACTCTCCATTTGAATTAGTGTATTTTTGATAGGTTGTTGGTATAGATGTTAGTAGTGGCCTTGGTAGTTGTATTCCATTGTGTTCTCATTAATACTAAGTAGGAAGGATCTTTGTCTAGGGCGTAGATAATGGATCTTAGTAAACCTATGGGAAAGGTGCCTTGGAAAAATATTGTTAGAAATTACTTAATAGTTTGAGGAAATGACGCAGATCATTTTCTTTATTTAGAAGAGTTGTATAGAATGAATAATATGTAGAAGGAAAATAATATTTGAGCATGGGGAAGTACATTTTCATAGATTAGATGTAATGGTTGGATTAGCTACCCAACTAGTTTAAGAATTGAGGGGATCTAGTGTATAGAAGCATGAAAAAGTTGGTTGAAGTATAGATGCAACAATATGATTAAATGGTAGAAAAATTGAACATTTTGATGACCTTCTTGGTGGAGGTTGAATTATTGCCACAAGAAAAGACAACAATAGTAGAAAACACATCCAAGAGGCATTGTTTGTATAATTTGGGTAAAGCCACTTTGTTCAAGGGAAGAATTGGTCAATGTATATCTTATGATTCAACACCTTGAGAATGATAAAAAGTCAATGAATAATACTCCACTTCGATGGGGAAACATCCTTTTACAATATATTCAATGTACATGATTAGATGAGATGATCCTAAGACTAGGTCTCCTTGGTATATATAGGAGACAAATGGTACAATTATGATGAAGTGTGCATTGAAGGGTTATATCCTAGATACAAACATGACACTAGAAATGTAATAATTCAATATCTAGGGATTAATAAGGGGTTTTATACTTAACATGGGGCTTTGTCCAAACAAGTCTTGTCCTCAAAAATTGACTGACTACATGCGTTTTTTCATGAACTCATCTTCCCATGTCACCTCTTAAACTGGTAGGTTCTTCCATTTGATGAGTTGTTCGATACTTGCTCAATTTCGCAGTTGCTTAATCCTTGTTTCAAGGATTGTTTCTAGTTATACTATGATTTTCCACTCTCAATTAATATTTGGTAAAATAGTTTGGACTGGAATCTTGTCACCAATTACCTTCTTTAAGAAAGAAACATAGAATACTAGATGTACATGTGAACATGGAGGCGACTGCAATTTGTAATCCTTAATTTTAATCATTTGCAACACCTTATAGGAGCCATATGATTTGGGTGTTAATTTATTTTCCTTCTTTTATTGCTTCAGGGAAATTTTTTTATATGGTTGTAGCCTAAAAATCACCCAATACCCTACTTCAAATTCATTTTCACTTAGACGTTCATCTACTTGTTGTTTCATCCTATTGTGTGCCATACCCAAGTTGTCCTTCAATATTTTGATAACCTCTTGTTGGTGCCCTATGTAATCCTCCACTTCCTGAACCTTTGTAGTCCCTTTCAAAAGTGATGTGATGGATGGAGGATGATATCTATAAAGTGTCAGAAATGGGGACATTTTTGGTAAAGTATGGAAGGATTTATTGTACCACCATTTCGCTAAGGGAAACCACTTGAACCATTATGTTTGTTTATCAGATGCAAAGTAACAAAGATATCCTTCTAGAAATTTATTGACAATCTCAATTTTCCCATCAGAGTGAGGATGGTAAGATGAGTTGTGACCCAATTCATTACCCAAACAAGAAAATAATTCAGTCCAAAAAATTCTGGTGAAAATTGGATCTTTGTCACTTACAATAATAATGGGGACTCCATGTAGCTTTTGAATTACTTCCTTGAATGTTGCGACTATTGTACTTACTTTAAAAGGATGACAAAGAGAAAACGTGATGTATTTATTGTCTCTACCTTATTTTTTTGGCAAACCACACATTTAGACACAAATTTTTGAACATAAGTCTTAAGACCTTCCCACAAAAAAACCTTCTTGATTTTGTGTTAATTTTTCAACTACTCTAAATGTCCTCCTATAGGAGAAATGTGCAATTTTGTAAGGACCATCTGTTTGAGTTGGGAAATATAACATAATATAGGTGATCATGATACCATAGCAAATAATTCTTCCATTCAAATTTATCAAATTTATCTAATGCATCGGGATCCTATTGTTTTTATTGAATGATCTTGCACACCTCTTGATATTGCTTCCATTCTATCAATGCTCCTTCTACCCATTCATATTGTGGAATATAAATAACATAGACTGAAGCCAAATAATAAATAATTGGGAACCTGCATTTACATAAAGGCTGAATTTCAAAAGGAAATTCCCCTTTCACACGAAAGGATTATTTTCTAAATCATATATGCAATCCATTTTCTATAAATGCAATCCCGTCAATTTTCTTACCAAATGATTCACAAGTCTAAGTTCCCTATGCCAATTCAATTGAAATTCATTTCCTTGAACCTGTCGAGCCTAAGGTCTAATATCGATGGGAGTGTAATTAATCTCAAAACAATCTAAATAACTCTTTACTTAACAGAGAGAGCGGGGGCTAATACAATTTTGAACGTTCATGAATCCATGATATGCTTAACGACTATGCACACTTGATGGAAAAACATTGGTCAAAAGGTGTGCTATATCATCATGATCTTCCAATGCACTAGATTGATCTAATTGCAGTACTAATTTTCAATACTTCCTACAAACAAATACATAGCTTAGTGCATGCTATTACTACTGAGATTTTTTGGATAAGCTTTGTCAATGTTCAGGTTCATCTACTTCTCCGAAGAAGGGCAGAAGCCAAATCTTGTAGATATCCATGGTAGTTGTTGGGGTGTTTCTATCCAGATAAACTGTAGGTGAACTGGGATACATCGGGTTGTTCGGCTGTTGACAGGATACTAAAGGAGCTTATGCTGTAGTCCCCCCTGCATGCACGAGAAACTATATGATCTCTCCTCTTCTCTCACGTCGTGATGGTAATTATTAACTCCAATGTTTTTGAATGGGATTGATTGCAGGTCTCCCCAAGGCGAAGAACATCGTTCGTAGGGATAGTTTCTATTGGATATTGAAGATGTGATATGAGATTGGTTTCCATTTATATACTGAGGAATATCAACATCAAGTATAGCCCCTACTACACTGTGATAGCCCTCAAGATGAGAATAGAGAACAACTAGTTTTATGTTCAAACTCACAACCTGCCATGAAAGAAAGGATTTTAGTGCCAGCTAAATTCGAAGTTTATATCCATTGAACTCATCACTAGTTTGGGTAGTTTTAATGTTGCTATTACATCGAAAGGCATATACCTGTTGATAATGGGCACAATTAATCACCTTTTAATCTAAAATTTTAATCTGATGGATAACAATTGAAGATGTTGGCATATTCTTAGTCGTCCTCCCAAATCAATGAATGTGATTTACTCTTCATAACTTCCTTGTATTTTTGAATGCATCAGTTAACCTGTTTACCTTTTAACATTTACCTAATGATATTAAGAAATTACTGTAGCACTATATGATTGCCACGTTTAAATGATTAACCTTTGGGATTCCCAAGTTTGGATTTGCTCAACGGTAAGCGCGTTTCATTTTCTGAGCGTTTCATTTCTAACTTTCCTCAACTATCCACATGTTTCATTTTCATTTTCTAGCTGTGGGCACGTTTCATTTTCCAGTTGTCCTGGCATGGCCTTTTGGTGTTCATCAACCACGGTTTTGAGTGGCTGTGCTAGTTAGATATGCATTAGATGCAACATTGTCCAATCCACCTTCTAGACAAACTCAATATTGAGATTGAGAATCAACGTAAACCATTGTAATAAATTGAGAGGGTTACAAAATTTTTTGCTAGCTTTTGAAATTCAGTCGAAAGTGTCTAGCGTTGTTTTTGTCAAAATAGTATTAGAGTCTCTACCATCCCGAGGGAGAAATCTTGTCCATTGTAACTGGGTATAATAACATGTTGCTGACTGGCCAACTGTAGAGAGTTGTATGCTGTAATAAATAAACATTTCTTATCTTTGTATTTTCTGTATTTTCAAAGATTGCATTATTTTTGGCTTGTTTTCCAGTGCTGTTGAGGAGAGTGCAAATATCCTCTCGATTTGTTGGTAACTCCTACTAGAAATTGACTCAAACGGTATGTTTCCATGCTTGTCTGGGTGGAGTTGTGGTGATTTGATTAGATTTGATAATGTATATTGAGCCACTAAGATGAATACAACACAACCAGTGCTTAGTTTCGGATATCTCATGCTCCCCTTCATTATCCGTCTATTCTGTTTTACCATGGAATTTGCATGCTCTATCGATTATGTTTTTACCACAAAATTTCCATGCTTTGTCTATTCTGTTTTACCATGAAATTTAAATGGTTCTTGGGTGCATAGAACAGACCAACAAACAATACGGAAATTCGTCAGTACGACTAGTGAGGCTTACTATCAGGTTTAATTCAATTCCCTTAATTTGCATTGTTATCTGTACCATGGGTGCACGCACCTCATGCTTTCATGTGAGACAGAAACTTTGCAGAAATGTCCTGACTTCCTCCATGAGATCACTCTTCCTTTCATGGACCCCGCATACGAAGAGAGTACCACAATGATAGGTAAGGACATTCCTTTGCGTAGTTTCATTTTCGGATCTGGAGCCTATTCCTTTTCTTGTCATAGCTACCATTCTGGTAGGAGTAAGGCAGGTATCGGTCCGATAGATATATAGATAGGGATAACCTATAGAATCAATCAAAAGGAAGGAAGGTGAAGATGGAAGCCAGGGCGGGAGAGCCCCACCTAATTTTGTTGTTTCTTCTTTTGCTGAAGTCAATATCACAACATATACTAATGGATCCATTGCAATTCGAGACTTTCGGTGAACTATACTGATGAATTTTAGAGAAATAATTTTTTTTTTCATTCGAATTTTTTTAATCCTGCGAGGACAATCAATCAGAGGCTATAACTGTTAAATACAATGTAACCTCAACAGTCTGACTGTACACTACCAGCTGTACTGGATAGTTGTACTTTCTATTTTTGTCTTGCTTGAGCCTATTTAGCTCAACCATCTTGCATTGTAACTAAGTTCAGTACTTCTTCATACATTTCAATATACTGTTCTATTCTTTTCTCTCTGCATTTCTCTTTACCCCACAATTTATCATGGTATCAGAGCTTCAGCAGTAAGCCTCTTCACACAGTTTGGAGAGCAATACGATCCTCACAGTGCAGAGCTTCACGGATCTTGAGAGCACGCGACACAAACTCTTTCACAAGGTTTGGAGAGCCGTCCGTCATACTCTCGAAAGATCCTCGCAGGAAACTTCCACGAGGAAGCAGACCGTCTTACGTACAAAATATCCTCACCTGAATCTTGCAGAGGTTGCAGAGTGTACTACGCTCGAAAGAACGAGGAAGCAGAGACCGAGAAAGAAGAAACTTTAAAGTTTCTTGAACAATTTTTAAAGAATTGTCAAAGATTGACGAAGAAGAGATGCAGAACGGAAGATCGTTTAAAGAACTCGAAGAAAACGTTCAAAATTGTTAAATATTGCTGCAGAAGGCACAATCGTTTAAAGATTTTTGAAATTCGCTCAAATCTATCAAAGATTGTAGCAGAGAACGAAGAACTCGTGAAATTCTTTCAAATCTTTGAAAGATTCATGAATCTTTCTTCCACAGGAGTAAAGAACGCGTCTCAGGTGAAAATAACAGCCACTGAGGCCGTAAGATTCATCCTGCAAATGGATCCAGAGAGGGAAACCAGTCTAGAAGGGACGAGGAGAGCGTGGAAAAGGCGAAATAATTTCAGCCGTTGGATCAGCAAGAAAGTGCACGAGGTTTAGTCCTCTATAGCGCCAAGGAGATCTCGGCATTTTGTGACTCGCAGGTGTAAAGGTCAGAAGACTGCCATGAGAATTCGCAAATCGTGAAATCATGAGTCATTCTGGACCTTTGGATCAAGAAATATCGTGAGCCGTCAATCTTATCTCATCGCAAAATCGGGAATCAGGAGTTGGAAGAGCAAAGGTGATTGCACTCCAAAAACTCCGATACGCGATATCGCGAAATCCCGAGAGGACCTGTGAGTCGTTCATCTCATAGGAGAGGTGGCAGCAGATCAATGCATTGTCACATCGGCATATCGAAGTTCATGGTTTTGAAAGACCGTCGCAACAATACTTCGAAACTCGTGAAATAGCGATACGTGAAATAGCGATAAAGTCTCAACCATCCATTTGACCGGACATGTGGCGGACATCGAGGAAACCGTCGGCATTTCGGCATTCGGGGTTTCAAGTTGACAGAGAAGTTGTGTCAACAGAGCATCGCAAGTCACGATATCCCGAGGTTGAATCAGGACCGTCCATCTTTCAAGGACGCGTGGCGTAAATCCGAGGACTCGGGTAAAGTCCCGAAAAGGAAAGGGCCATCAGCACATCGAGATTCGGTGTTTCGTGAATCCCGAGGACAAGAAACACAAGCACTTCAGAACTCCGAAGTCCAAAATCATGACAGGAGGTAAACTCCATCGTGGGGCCCAGCTGACGTCATATCATCAAAATCGCGGGATCGGGAATCTCCACAGTGAAATCCCCGACGCAGATTTGAGTCGTCCATCTATTGGGATGCGTGGCAGGAATCAATTTCATCAGCATTACGGGATTTGGAAAATCGTGGATCCTAATGACTAGACGTCTGGTGAATTTGAAGTCTCTATTTCGTGAGAAGGGATCAGGTATGTCCATCATAGGAGGACACGTGTCGCAGATCGAAGCAATCGGGAAAAGTCCCGAAAGGACAACGCCATCAGTAAATCGGAGATCGAGGAATCGAGGAGTCAGAATAACTCGTCATCAGAACTCATGAAATCCTGATTCACGATATCCCGATAAGATATGGGCCATCAGATCACAAGAAGATCTCGACCATTGAATTGTCCAAAGACAATTTCTCACATTTCGGCGATTTGAAAGGCAAAGAGTCGGAAAAGCCTGTAGTGCTTTAACAGTAAGGCATGTGGTCACATTGCAAGGAGACTAAGGGCCAATTCAAGCCTGATAATCTCCCTTCGGCCATCGACAAATCGATGTTTCGGGGATCGGAGGTAAATACGACATTTCCCTCTGTTTTTTTTCTGAAATTTTTTATGGCGTCATCCAACAATTTTGGACCAACTCAGGGTCCGATTCTTCTTGGAAAGAATTACGAGTTTTGGTCTCTTCTGATGAGATCGTTCTTGCAAGCACAAGAGTGTTGGGAACCAGTGGATCTTGGATATGTGGAACCAGATCCAGCCGCCCTTTCTGCCATGACAAATGCGCAGAGAATTGCTCAGGCAACTCTGAGGACCAAAGAAAATAAAGCAACATTCTGTATTCAAAATTCTGTGGATGATTCGATTTTCTCAAAAATCATAGGCGCTGGTACTTCAAAACAGGCCTGGGACATCCTTAAATCTTCCTACCAAGGAAATGACAGGGTCAAAACAGTTAAACTGCAGACCTTGTGGACACAATTCGAGACTCTAAGGATGACAGAGTCTGAAAATGTGGATCAGTTCATGACCAGAGTCATGGGCATCATGAACCAGATCAGACTGATTGGTGAAACTATCACTGATCAATGAATTGTTGAGAAAATTCTCAAAAGTTTACCAAAGAAATTTGAAATGGTTGTAACAGCGATCCTTGAATCCAAGGATCTGTCAAGATTTTCAACAGATGAATTAATTGGTTCTCTGGTGACACATGAGACTAGACTGCATCTCACAGATGAGTCAATCTCCAATGCTTTCAAAACTCAATTCTCCTTCAGCAGAGGGAAAGGCAGAGGAAGAAGCAGAGGTCACCAAGGAAGAGGGAGAAATCAAAGTAACCCTCACTCCAGTGGAGGTAACAGACAACAGTATCCGAATCAAAATTTCCAAGGTCGACGACATCAACAACAAAATCAACATCAGAATTTCCAGCCTCAAAGAGGCAGAGGGAAAAGATCAAATGACAAATCAAGCATACAATGCTATTACTACAAAAAGTATGGGCACTATGAATCTGAATGCAGGAAGAAGCAAGTAGATCAGCTCTCAGGCAGAGCACATGTGTCAAATCATACGGGAGACACCTCAAGAGGTATGTTTCTCTCAT
>JZKD02S2289761.1:119679-146080 GCA_000966675.3 Picea glauca
TGGGTGATGGAAAAAATAAACATCTCAAACAAAATCCAAGAACAGTGTCGCAACTATAGCAATTGTGTCGCAAAGTCTCTTAAAGTCACGTATATATAGATAAAATAGTCAACTATCCGTTAACACCGACCAATGAGATAGACAAAATTTCCGTTGCTATTTCCACGAAAGTTTGTCACTATAGCGACGAAAATCCCGACTAGGTTAAATTAAGATTTTCATCGATATTGCGACAAACGTTCGTGGCAATAGCGACAAAAATCCCGCCTTGTTTAAAAAAAATATGAAACTAGTGGAAGCGTGGAAAATTTTTGTGGAATAATCCGCCCATATGTAGTAGTGTGTCGAGTTGTAGGCATTGTGTCGAGTTGTAGGCTTCATGCTGAGTTGTAGGATTTACGCTGAGTTGTAGTCTACTCCAATGAGATGGTCTGGTATGTCGAGTTTTTGCTATACCAGTGAGACATTCTGGTACACTAGTGGCATCGTCAAGAACCTATATAGATGTGATGGTGTTGCTCGTAATATGATATGGGTGATCATGAGATAGCTTGTGTAACTTTGTTGATGCTACCGGTCTGCAAGACCATGTAGTTCTTGCCCATGCCATGTGAGATGGATGAATAATCATGATAGTAATGATGATACTCATGACATGGGTGTAGCCCATGATGTTGATGGTGACACACTACGAGGTGTAGTTGTAGTGTTCTCTAGTGGGTTGTGGCCCCTAAACGAGATTGACAAGTCCACATGGGTGTATCCATGTGTGACGTAATGATGCTACCAATAACATGGTCTGTGTAACCATGGAGAGAGGATCATGGCATAGCAAGCAAGGATATGAAGACCAGAAGGGAACATCATGGTTAAATACCTCCCTAGCTAAGAGGGAGAGTTGATTTTTTGGTAGTTGCAGGAGGTATTAACCTCCATGGATAAAATTTTGACTAGAATAAAATATTTCAGAAGCAAGAGAAAACCTAAATAGACGTGTGAAAACCATGGAAGACAAGTCGGCTCTGCAGAATAAGTAATATTGAATAATTATATGCAGAAAAGGATAGCTCAACTCTACTTGAAGAGACACTTGTTCACCTAGCCAGATTAGTATAAATAGGAGGTGCTCCAACTCATTTGTACACACACTCAATGATCCAAAATCAAGAAACAAGTGTTGAGGAGGAGTTGCAGTAGCGTCATGTGTGAAGTTATTCCTTGTTCAGTCTTTTGGTACTATATCTTGTGCGCTACCTCTGGAGAATGTGCACTACCCTGGTTTATTTTTTGGTTCTAGTGAGGCTTCTCGGAATCATTGTTTCTGTCAAAGGTTAAGGTGCTCAGGGGTGGGTTTGTGCCTATGGTTGGGTGACAATGGTGTAGCATTGTCTATGGTGAAATGAGCACAATATTCTAACACCGACTCCTTCACGCTTTGGAATAATGTTAATTGTTGCATTTGCTACCACCAAAAACAAAGAATTAACAAAGAATAAAAGGATTAACAAAGGGGACCTCCAACAACCAAGTCTAATTATTATAGACCTCCAACGTCCAACTTGATAGTTTTCATGTTGGTCCAGGAGAATGAATATTAAGAGCGTATGACTCAACACTTTTTGTTTTGACAATCGATGGGTGCAACTTTTTGTTACGTCAGGAATCAGTGATAACTAGAACAATGAGAATGTGGCAATGCACGTATATGTAAAAAACTAAAGGATGATGAATGAATCTACAAGCTTGGAAATTTTAAGAAATGTTGTGTAGATTGTAAATGGCAATGTACGTTGAGGTGCCATTTGAATATATGAAAATCAATACCACCATTTTTCTTGATCTCTTAACGTTATATCACATATACATACAATATCTTTCAGTGTGATGTCTGGTTTGTGGTTTATTATGTAAGGCATTTTTGTTATCTTATATACATTATAAGATCTCTGACTATGATGTCACATATGCATACAATAACTTTTAGTGTGATGTCAGGTTTGTGGTTTATTATGCATCATGTATGGTATGTAGTTGTTTTCAATGTTATTATATTTTTATTATTTTCGGTGTATATGGTTCTAAGTGCTCTTTAACGACATCAAAGGATGGAAAGGAATAAATCTACAACAAATTGAATCAAAATAACAAAGAATTCATATTAATCCCTGGTTTACCCTTAGTCAAACCATTAAATATAGAAGGACGGTCCAATTCTAAGGTATAAGGATGCAAAATGAGATGATTTTTGTCCATCGTAGGCCAAAGATTCTACGAAATGGAGATATTTTCCGTGGATATTTGTTCGAAATCCGACGATAAATTGTTGGATTCATAGATTTGAGTGATTATTTTATTAAAATCTGAGTGCCTCGAGAGTTTTTCAGCATGTTGAATCCATTTTTGCATTCAGAAATGTTTTTTGAACAACAAAAAATAGTGATTCGTGTAAATTTATATCGTCGGATTCTAACGAAAAAAGCCATTCCGTAGAATAGCTAGCCAACGCCTTTTTGTCCTATTAAACATCCAAACCAAGACAATAGGGAATATGACCTAGATCCCCCTTCATTTCAAATTCATGACATAGTTCATTCTTCAACAAATGAATTAATTCATCAACATTCCTTATTAATGAGTTCATATTCATAGAAAACAACAATTAGAATGTTATAATCATCACCCAAAAAACATATAGGTTAGCATAGGGAGATGACTTCTTTACACATTTTCTATGGAATCGCTCATCAATATGAGTATATCATGCACAAGGAGGCCGCTTAAGACCATAAAAGGCCTTCTTCAATATCCACAAAATATCTTCTTTACCAACAACTTCAAACCCCTGCGGTTGTCATATGTAGACTTCTTCCTATAGAACACTAATCAGTAATGTTGTTTTCATGTCCATTTGGTGAAGACTCCAATTGAAACATGCAACCAAGGAAAGTACACATCTAATGGTAGTATATTGAGAAATAGGTGCAAGGTATCATCATAGTCAATGCCGGGATATTGAATAAAACCTTTTGCAACAAATCGCGCCTTATGTTTTTCAATGGAATCATTGACAATATGATTTATCTTGAATATCCATATACTACCTATGACTTTCTTTCATTCTAGTGGAACTAAATCCTACACATTATTTTTCATGATGCTTTCATATTCCTCTTGTGTGGCTTCAACGCATTGTCTAGAACATGAAGCCTCATCAAATGTATTAGGTTCAAAATAAACCAAACTACTCATCAAAGCAACAAAATTAAATTCATACCTTATTTTGGGGTTTTATTTCATGTATATCTTCTAGGAAGAGACACTTTTGGCATGTCATCAACTTTCAAACCCAAACCATCTACTAGTTTCTTTATCCACATTGGTTTGTCCCTAGCTTCTTCATGATGATCCTCGTGGTGTCCAACTCTCACATTATCTGATTATTCTAGTTTTAGGTCACTAGTCATGAAATTATGACTACCTTTTGCATCTAACTCATCATTGAATTATATCACAATCAACTGCACTTTGTCACCAAGAGTGTTATATGTCATTTTGAAACCCGATTCATAAAAAATAACATATCTACATAATATAGTTTTTCTTTCACTGGGAAAAAATATTCTGTATGCTTTGGACTCATCACTATATCCAACAAAATGTCTCTTTTTCCAATATCTTCAAATTTATTCTCCTATCAAAGGGTATATAAGAATATGATGGTGAACCAAACACTCTAAAATGATAAATAAAATATTTTACCACATAAAATTCATCGTTAGGTGTGACATCCCTTAATGACTCATGAGACGCCTATTCATTATGTGCACAGTAGTATTGTAAGATTCCACCTAAAGGAAACAAGGCATACCAAATTGCTCCAACATGCATCATATAGTTTCAACAATGCTCATGTTCTTCCTTTGCAAGCCTCTTTTGTTGAGGAGTATAAGGGATACAAGGCTCACTCTTGATCCCAGATATCTTGCAAAAAGAAACAAATTGTTAGGGACCTAACCCCTCAAGTAGGTAGAATAATATATTTCCATGTAATAAATGTCAATATTAATAAGGCCTAGCAATAAGGAAGAATAAGTCAAATGTAAGAAGACCTAATAAAAGCTTCTGCTTCTAGAAGGATCTTCTTCTAGATTGTTCTTTTGATAGAAATATTTAGTATAAATAGGAGTCGAGGGTATGATAAGTTTTGTCTTGGATATTATTGTAATAGAGATCTCCTCTAATGGAGGTTTCCCCCTCGAAAAGGCAAGTGAACATCGCTCTCAGTAATCAAAGTGCTCTTTCTGGTGTTATTCTAGTATTATTTTTGTATTATAGTGGTGTTGTTCTGGTTATATCATTGTTTATCTGCCATTTCTAGCTAATTATTTTTGTTCTGCATACTATTTTATATCTGGAATATTACAAGTGGTATCAGAGCACCTTCCTTGGAAGAAAATTGTGGGTTAATTTTTTTCAGGGTAGAGACATATTCTAGCGTCTTTAATCTCCAGAGATTTGTCATTACATGCATAAACCCATGGTCGCGGATTCATACACACAGGAAATACAAGTGGTACTTAAGCACACATCTGTTGGCCACCCTTGTAACCCCTACTGGTACCCCTTCGAGTGGTAGCGCATCAGACAACACCTGTATACGGATTAGCCTATA
Source organism: Picea glauca (assembly GCA_000966675.3). Lineage (NCBI taxonomy): Eukaryota > Viridiplantae > Streptophyta > Pinopsida > Pinales > Pinaceae > Picea > Picea glauca. The sequence continues at coordinate 124,352 of JZKD02S2289761.1, forward strand.
TCTTCTGAATCCCTCCATAGATAAACCGATCAACCACCTGAATACTATAGTGCCACCGAGAACAACACTCAAGAAGATACTCTCAAGTACCTGGGTAGTCGGGTAGTATGTCTAAGGACACGATCTAGCCTCCTTAGTTGGTGCCCTGAGATATTGGGTTGAGTAATACTGTTGGACCCCACACATATATCCGAGATATATAGCACAGGGAAAGCCCTTGTCTATAGAAACCTTGAATACCCTAACCCTTGGGACAAAAACAAAAATAGAGCAGGCAAGATCTATTCCCGCGCAACTAGGTCTCCTGCATTTAGGTTGCGAAATTACTACACATTTCTTCCTATTAAGCATTTGGGAATTTAATCACTACAATATTCTTCACATCGAAGTATAAATACACAAGAGTTAAAAAAAGAAGAAGTCTGGATCCCGTTGGCACCATTATTTGAGACCTATCCCATTATTTTTCTCTCTTCTCCCTTATCGCAGTCATCCCTATCATTTTTCAACAATTTGTTTTTCTCACAGACCTGATCCCCTTCCAACACCATTATTTGGGATTTACCCCATTGGATTCAACTCGTCGCCCTAATTGTTGTGATACACTTCACCCATAACCCATTTTCTGTGTGGTCCCACCCACCCCTTTTCATGTTCTCTCTTCATCATGGCCCACACCCATAGCCAAGACTTGGAATTTCGCTTCAATACCTTGCACTCAAATTTCACAGAAATCCAACAAGAAGTGAGACAACTCAGTGCCAATATTGCCACCATCAATAAAAACCTACATTCCTCTATCAACGCCAAAATAGAGGACCTCAAACAAGACCTTGCTACCCAGATTGAATCCTTCACTACCATGATCTATGCCAAGATGCATATCCCTATATATCTTCCCTCATTTGACCCACCTTTGCAAACCGAAGGTGAAACTTCATCTCATTCCCATAATTTCCAGCCCCATCACTTTCAGTGTGACCTACGCCTTCTGCATGTGGATGTGACCAAATTTGATGGCTCAGATCCCACTAGCTGGGTAACTCAAATGGAACATTATTTCTCTTTGTATGGCATTACAGATGAGTTGGCCAAACTCCAGTATGTTGTTCTCCATCTAGATCAAGAACGTTGGCAATGGTGGAAATGAAGAAAAAATGCCCACCAAGGGTATGTGGCTCGGACACACTTTGTGGTACTGCTTTATGAACTCTTTGACACTGACACCAACCATTTAGGTTGTTTGACAAAGTTGAAACAATCTAGCACAGTGGAATACTTTATAACCACTTTTGAGCGATTGTATTTTCGTAAAGAGGGCATGTCTGATGCTTTTTTCTGAGAATGTTTTATCAGTGGCCTCAAGGATGAGATTCGTGCCCATGTCCTCATGGCTTGGCCTCAGAGTTGGGTGGACACTTCTAAAAGAGATAAGGAAACACAATAGGTTGTCTCTTCTCAAAACCGAAAATCCTCCTTTATTCCTCGCACTAAACCAATCACTCCCAATACTCCTTCTACTCCACTAAAGATACAAAAATTGACCAGGTCCAAAATGGTTGAATGCCAACTCAAAGGCATTTGTTATAATTGTGATGACAAATATTTTCTTGGGCACAAGTGTAAGGAGAAAAATATTTTTATGGCCATCTCGGAGGATGTTTCGGAAGACGATGTTGAGGCTCCCCTTGTGTCCGTTTCACCTAAAACCATTGACATGACCCCTCCCTTAGACCCTCCCTAAGTAGAACCAGTCATTTCCCTAAATTCTCTCACTGGATTCTCTTCTCCCCAAACCCTCAAGCTAATTAGTTACATTAAGAATAGGAAGGTCATCATTCTTGTTGATAGTGGAAGGACCCATAATTTTATTCATCATCGCATTGCCCAAGAAACTAATTGCTATATCCGTGTCATCAATAATTTTCAAATCATGATTGCTAATGGCGGGTCCATGAAATGTGGAGGGTGTTGTGAAAATGTGCATCTCCAAATTGGTGAGTACCACATGAAATCTCATATGTTTTCTATCAACATGGGCGACTGTGACATTGTGTTGGGTGCATAATGGCTAAGGACTTTGGGTCCCATTCTGATGGATTTTAAGGAAATAACCATGCAATTCAACCAGGAGGGTCAACAATATAAGTTCCAAGGCATAATCGCTAGTTCCCAGAGATCATCAATTCCTATCGCATGGAAAAGCAGCTAAAAAAAGGTCATTCTGGCATTATTGCCCAACTCCATGCCATACAAGCCACTGAGACACCCTCTGTGCCGCAGGACCTCCAATCCATCATCTCTAAACATCAAGTGGTTTTTTCCACTCCCCAGGGAATCCCTCCTTCCCATGGTGTTTATGATCAATCCATTTCCTGTGTCCCAAGAATCCTTCCTCCCAATATTCATCCCTATCGTCATCCCTTTTCCCAAAAAAATGAAATTGAGAAAATTGTTCAAGAATTGCTCAACGCAGGTGTTATCCTCCCTAGTACAAGCCCCTACTCTTATCCTATGGTCATGGTCCTTAAGAAAGAAGGTTATTTCTGCATGTGTCCTAAATTCCACACCCTCAACAAACTCACCATTAAAGACAAATTTCCCATTCCTATCATTGATGACCTCTTGGATGAATTGAGTGGTGTCCAGTTCTTTACTAAACTTGATCTTCATTCTGGCTACCACCAGATCCGTATGAACGAGGAAGACATTACTAAGACTAAATTTAGAACTCATGAGGGCCACTATGAGTTGTTGGTCATGCCCTTTCGCTTCTATAATGCTCCATCCACTTTTCAAAGACTCATGAATCATGTCTTCTGTCCTTTTCTCCATCATTTTGTCTTAGTTTTCTTTGATGATATCCTCATCTGTAGTAAAACCTAGACAACCCATCTTGGTCATGTGGATTGATTTCTCCATCTATTCTCTCAGCACCAACTTTTCCTCAAACAATCTAAATGTTCTTTTGGCGCCTCGGAAGTCGAGTACTTGGGTCATCTTGTTGGAAATGCCAGTGTCAGGTTGGGTCCTAAAAAGATTGAAGCTATGCAATATTGGCCTCACCCAAAGACTCTCAAAATCTTGCGTGGATTTATAGGTTTAACAGGTTATTATCGCAAGTTTGTTATGAATTATGGAAAGATTGCGACACCTCTCACTGCTCTCCTTAAAAAGAATTCTTTCTCTTGGACTCCAGCAGCTACTCAGGCTTTTCAAACCTTGAATATGGCCATGTGCACCACTCCACTCCTGTCCCTTCCTGATTTAACAAAGACCTTTGTCCTATATTGTGATGCTTCCGGGAAAGGAATTGGTGCAGTCCTTATGCAGGAGGGTCAACCTTTGGCCTTTACCAGAAAACAACTGTCAGAGCGACATTTGGGAAAATGAATCTATGAAAATGAAATGTTGGCTACTTTGCATGTCGTGGATCTTTGGCACTCTTATCTATTGGGGCAACGCTTCCAAATTAAGACAGAACATCAAAGCCTCAAGTATTTTCTGGAACAATGCCCTTCCTCCCCAGAGAAACAAAAATGGGTGACTAAGCTCTTTGGATATGATTATGAAGTCATTTAAAAGAAAGGAAAATACAATGTGGTTGATGATGCACTTTCTTGAAAATATGAAGATGAAGGTTCCCTTTTTTCTCTTTCCTTTATTGTACCAGATTGGCTCCAACCTGTTCGCCAGGAATTGCTACATGATCCCAAAAGTTCGCATCTGACACAAAAATTGCAGGCCAATTCTCTAGTATCCCTAGGATACTCTTGGCTCCATGATGAGCTTCGATACAAATTTCATTTGTATTTAAGTAAATAGTCAAAAATTAAATCCAAGGTACTTTCTGAGCTTCATGCTACACCCACCACTAGGCACTCCAGGTTTACCAAAACCTATGAACGGGTCAAACGTTCCTTTTTCTGGGATGGTATGAAACAAGACGTTCACAATTTTTTGGCTGAATGTGATGTTTGTCAACGCAACAAGGGAGAAAAAGTCAAATCTTCTGGCACACTACAACCGCTTCAAATTCCACCTGCTATTTGATGGGATATCTCTATGGATTTTACTGTAGGCTTACCTAAATCGAGTAATAAATCAATCATCATGGTGGTAGTTGATTTTATTTCCAATTATGCTCATTTATGTGCTCTTTAACACCCATTTACAACCTCCATTGTGGCTCAAACTTTCATGGATCATGTCTTCAAGCTTCATGGCATACCTCATTCTATTGTTTCTGATTGCGACCCAACTTTCACCAGCAATTTTTGGCAAGAATTGTTCAAGCTACAAGGAACCCAATTGCATCTCAACACAACTTATCATCCCCATACTGATGGTCAAAATGAAGCTATCAACAAGTGTTTGGAAACATATTTGAGGTGTTTTTCATCGGAAAGGAAAATCAATGGGCTCAATGGTTACCACTAGTTGAATGGTGGTACAACACTTCTTACCATACAACTACTTGCATGACTCCTTTTGAAGTGATATATGGAAAAAAGTCACCTTTGATTCTCTCATACTTTCCATGTGTCTCGAAGGTCCAAGAGGTTGACCAAACAATTACAGTTCGAGAGGCTATTCTCCGTACCCTAAAAGAGAATTTGGTCATGGCCCAGAATCGCATGAAGCAACAAGAAGATCAAGGTCGCTTTGAACGTCAATTTGTAGAAGGAGATCAAGTTTTTCCTCGGCTACAACCTTCAATGAAAAATCCCCTCAATAATGACGATTGTCAGATACTGGTGGCCAAATTTTATGGTCCTTATATCATTCTCAAGCGTGTGGGACAAGTGGCCTATCAGTTAGCTTTGCCCAAACATTCTAAGCTCCATCTTGTTTTTCATGTTTCCTTCTTAAAGAAGGTGATTGGAACTAAGTTCCAAACTCAAATGAACCTTCCTGAGTTGGATGAAGAAGGCTCTATTTGGATACAACCACAAGATATTTTGGACTAGCGTGAGCATCGTCTGCATCAGTGAAACATTAAGGAAGTGTTAGTCCAATGGAAAGATTCAACTCCAACATATTCCACTTGGGAACCAACTACCATTCTGTAGCAATTTCCTCATCTCAAGCCTTGAGGACAAGGATGTTTTTAAAGGGGAGGACATTTTAGGGACCTAAGCCCTCATGTAAGTAGAATAAGATATTTCCATGTAATAAAGGTCAATATTAATAAGGCCTAGCAATAAGGAAGAAGAAGTCAAATTTAAGAAGACCTAATAGAAGCTTTCACTTATAGAAGGATCTTCCTCTAGATTGTTCTTTTGATAGACATATTTAGTATAAATATGAGTCAAGAGTATGATAATTTTTTTCTTGGATATTATTGTAATAGAGCTCTTCTCTGCTAGAGGTTTTCCCCTCGAAGAGGCAAGTGAACATCACTCTCACTAATCAAAGTTCTCTTTCTAGTGTTATTCTGGTATTATTTTGGTATTATTGTGGTGTTGTTCTAGTTATATAATTGTTTATCTACCATTTCTAGCTAATTGTTTATGTTCTGCATACTATTTTATATCTGGAATATTACACAAATTCATTAGAATTGTACTCTCGCCACTATCCCTTCTCAATATTTTTATGCCATGCCATGTTTTCTTTTCTACAAAGGATTTAAATTCATGAAATCTTTCAAACACTTCATTCTTGTGTTTCACGAAATGTATCCAACATTTTCTAGTATCATTATCAATTAAAGGAACAAAGTAGGAGAATTCAGTGATACAAGGAGTAATCATTGGTACACACACATCAAAGTGAATAAGGTCAAGAAGATCCCTGACTAGTTTTTCATCATTTGAGAAGAAAGGATCCATGTGATTCTTCCCCATAAAACATGCATTTCATACACCTCATTTGGTCACATTAAGTTGTGGAATACCTCTTACCATTTTTTGAAATTTCCTTAGGCTATCAATATTTAGGTGACCAAATATTATATGCTATATCTCTACAAGTGTTCCGTCATCATGCAATAGTGCTCTTTGATCAGTGGTACCTAAAACCAATCTATAAATTCCACCATATTTGATGCCTTTGTAGATCACCCTTAATATTCCATCTTTACAATCTTGAATTATACAACTACCCTCAATGAACTCGACTTTCATGTCACATCAACAACAACACTCACTGAAAATAGATTCTTTGTTAGGTTAGGAACATACAAAACATTCTTTATTAGTGTTATACCTCCACTTGGGATTCCAACATGAATATTTGCTACTCCTTTCACGTCATGAGATTGATCATCACCAAAAAATATTGAATCTCCATAACTACTCTCCTTAATCTATACAAATAGATTTTTATCAAACGATATATGCTTTCTTGCACTAAATTCAATATACCAGACATCTTTGTGAAAACCATTAGTAGAAAGAGTAGATAATAATGAGAAATTTTCTATTTGTTTAGGCAAATCGTCAACTCCATAAATATCATTACCTTGGTGGAAATGATTCTTACCATGTTGTTGCACATGCCTTTTTCCATTATCTAGTTTCTTCTTACAGAAATATTTAACAATATTCCCCTTCTGATTACAGTTGAAACATTTTACTCTAAACTTAAAATTTCCCTTAGATGAAGAAGTTACACCATCATTGAATGTTTGACATGTGTGTTTTCTTGCTTTACTATTTTTCCACTTTTGATTCAATTTTTTAGTCTTCAACCAAGATGAAACATTATCTAAATCCCTTTGATTCTTTACTTCTTCCACATCTCTTCAAACTAGAAGATCTTATACAAATTCTCAAATGAAGGTATAGTTTCTCTACTAGTATCATTGTTTACAAACATATCATAGTCATTAGATAATCCATTCAAGGTTATGGGGACCATCCCTTCATTTGAGATTTTATCTCCTACACCATGTAATGGTTCTGTTATCTCTTTGATTTTGTCAATGTATGAAGAAACACTTTCTCCCTGTGTCATCCTGGATACATTCAAATTATTTCTAAGTAGTATCCTTCTTGACATGTTCGAAGATTCATATAGGGACTTCAAGCTATACCACAAGTATTTAGTTATCTTGCAACTTCTTGCATGCACAACCAAAGATGATCTTAGATTGACTGAGATGATTATACAAGCCTTGATCTCTATCTTATTCCACTTAAACTCTTTAGTGAGATCATTTGGTTTTGGTCATGATCCATCAACTAGAGAATAAATATATCATTTAGTGAGGATGAGTTCCATAAAATATTTCCAAGAATCATAATTAAAGGTACCTTCGGTCTTTTCGGAATCACCGAGTTTAAAACTCTCCATGTTAGATATTGGAATACAACAATTTAAACTCTCAAGGAGAACACTAGTAATTAGGTCACACATTTTTCTCTTTTTTTTCATATAAAATCAAAACAAGCTCACATGTCTTTTTATTTTGCATAAAAAACATAAACATGTACCAATCTCAAAGTCAAGGCATAACTGGTGAATCACCCAACCTCAATGGGTCATACATCTAAATCTCAATGGGCCACATCACTTGTCAACTAGAAAAAATATATTATGATAACCACCATCATATAGGTCATCATAACCTCTAGCATACCACCGACCAAATACACACACAATAGTACTTCATATAATGCACAAATTTCCCATCACATAGTTCAACAATGACCTTGGCAGTGACTCTAGAGATATCCAACTCTCCAAAAATTAATTGAATCATGCAACTCTCATAATTTTGTTTGGTTTTTTCTTTCTTCTTTAGAGGATTGGCTCTGATACCATGATAGGAAAATTGTATGTACAAATTTCTCTTTCGTGGCTTCTTCCCCAAATTTTTTAAGGAATGAATCTCAAAACAACTTCAATTACCGTAACAAATTTACTGCAAAATAATTGAATATGAAACACAATAATTCACAAGAACACAATAATAAAACACATCAACACATTGAATTGTCTATTCCATTGAGCTCAAGTTGAATTCATGCATAGAGTTCTTTGACTAAATATAGAGACACTATCCCATCAAGACTTCAAGCCAATAACAATTCAACGCCACATTCTAATCTAGGATAAAATCTTATTGAAGAGACTATCTCATGCCACCTAAGATTCAACAAACTCCACAATAATATACAATGCATATCTATCTATATAATAAAAAACACTCATTTGACACACAAATAACAACTATTGATAAATAACAAACCCTCCAACTAACACTAGACTCACATTTTCTAACCTTAAGTAGTTTAAACATTCAAATATAATTGAGTGTCCTTCGGAGAAACATCCCTTCACTTGACATTTCAAATCTCATAAACCCAATTAACATTCAAACACAATTAAGTTTCATTTTCCAAAGTATGTATTCAATTTTAACCTCCTTAGCGTTTAAATCTCATAAACCCAATCATGCTTCACGAGAAAAGCATTACTTTATTCTCACAAAGATGTTATTTTCTACTTGAAATATCTTTTAAGTAAAATGGAATTTGAATTTTTTTTTGCTGTAGTCTAAATGTTTTACATCTTGTCTTTTCTCCGGTGATATTTTTTTGGCGATATTTGCTTGAAATTGGGGAAAAAATTGTTAGATCCATATATTTGAATGATTATTGGTTTTTCAGAATGCTGAATCAATTTCTACATTCAAAAATGGATTTCAAACAACAAGAAATAGTAATTTCATGCACATTTATGTCGCCCAATTTCAGTGAAAAAGACCAAAACATAGACAACGCCCTTTTTTTTTATATTAACAACTATCATATTAATAATGTATTATATTATACTAACAACTATGATATTAATAATTAATATTAATTATATTATATTGACAACTATCATATTAACAATATTATTAATGTGTCATATACATTATATATTTAACATATTTACGTCGAGAGGCTTACACCTATTGACAATGGCCAGATTTAATGAGATTTTAATCATAATGGACATTTAAGGGACAAGATTTCACATCCTCAAAATATTCTTAGTCGTTACACTAAATGAAAGGCTCTGATTTGAAGCATTAACTTCCTTGCATGACAAAATATGTTCGTTCGTCATTAAAAAGAGTGTTTAACATGATTAGCATAATAACAATAAATTACTTTAGGTTTTGGTTTTTATTGAATTTAATGAACTTAACTTTTTCGTTGTCTTTACATTTTCTTACCAAGATGCATGGAGCTTTGTGAGTGAGCGCTTCATATTATTTAGATGTAGGCTAGATGGGGTGCGTGGAGCTTTGTGAGTGAGTGGGTCACTTCAAGTTATTTACCAGGGTTTACAGAGTGCGTGGAGCACCTCCTTACCAGCTATTCCCACTTCCCAAAGTGTTTTTTAATTGTGCGATTAGGTTGCCAGCATTGGTGCGATTAAGTTATGCCCTAGATTTTTTAATAGTGCAATTAAGTTACCATGTTCATTGAGTGGAGTGCATGGAGTGACTCCTTACCACCTATCGTGTTATGACCAATAATTTTTAATGGAAACAACTTTCTTTTGTAAAATCCCAACCCAGTGATCCGACTCCATTTCAAGATGTTAGACGCTGTGAGAAGAAATTCAGATCTCTCACCAACTCATGGTTCATGTAAGATCTTGGTTGTTTTGTTAATTAGTCATCTTAATTATTCATTTCTAGGATTTTAGTACATAGTTCTCTAACTATTATGCCTGCCAGATCATTCCTACTCATTCTGTGAGGCAGGTTATTCCACGGGAGATTGGTCTTGATGCAGGGTCTTGAAAGTGCATAATTTGAGGTCCTTCGTGAGTGAGGTCTTGTTTCCCTTCGATATTTGTCATTCTGAAGCAACCCTTCTTCCTAACCTTCATGTTGTCATCCTCCTCATTATAGTCAATTGGGTCGGGAAAAGCAATGTATTACATTATTAATAATTTAATTGGGCAGGCGGGCGGGTGTTACAATAAGATCAAACCTCTAAAATGTCCAAAACACAATTGATTCTACAATCCATGCTCGAGGTATATTAAATTTATTGCAAAAGAATTAAATCTGAGAGGGATTAAATGAGTTTGTTTGCATATTGCATATATTGAAATAAGTCTGGGCAAACTCGTGCTATTTGAAATTTGTGATAAATTGGTTGATATAAATTGGTCAACACTATAACTTTAATGTATTATAAATTGGTTGATATATGCCCATCCACGTATATCAACCACTTTATAAAACTGGTTGTTGGTAGTTTATAAAAAAAACATTATACAATCCGGTGATGAATTAGTGTTTATCACTGGTTTTTGTTATTTAGTATTTACTCCATCGCTTAGAGGATCCAAACCATTGTTTCTTGTATATCAATATATTACCCAACAATATTAATGCTTGTACAACAACTACCCTATTTTGTTGTAGCTTTTTCACATATATGACATAATCCACGACGAAGACATTAGCCAGAAACAAAACTACGAGGATTCTATGCAACTGTATATGTCGATCTTCCTTCTGTGTACTCGTAAGCCATTAGAGGAATAATCATCGAAAAATGATAAAATGGAACGTTGAAAAGGGAGGATTTCCGATGCGAGCTTCAACAGAGAATAATTAAGAAAAATAGAATAACGCTGCATAAACAATGAGCAAAGATGTTCATCTCCTTTCTTTCTCCACAAAGGAAAAAACTATTACATATATAGATGGAATTCTCACCAACAAACCAAGAACAAAATCCTAAAATTATGGATCTATAATCTCTTACGATCTAAAATTAAATGCTCGTAAAAAAACCCACGAACAAATTTCTAACAACATTCTAAATTGATAATCATTCTAGAAGTTTCGACATTATTCTAACATCCCCCTTTAATGGAGAAATGGATTTTCTACAACACCTAACTTGCTTCTAAAAACTTCAAACTTGAGTTTACCAAGAGGTTTGGTAAATATATCAGCCACATTATCATTTGTATTACAAAAAATCAAACCAATTTCCTTTGATTCAATCTTGTCTATCATGAAGTGGTGTTGTAGCTCAATCTGTTTTGATCTTGCATGATATATTGGATTATGTGCCAATTTGATAGCACTTTGATTATCACAATTGATGCATGTTGGACCATTTTTCTCCTCTTCAACATCTGCAATAATTCTTTGCAACCAAACAACTTCACAGGTACATTGGTCAAGGATTTATACTTAGATTTTGTTGATGAAAAAGAAACAATTGGTTGTTTCTTGCTACTCCACGACACAACCTCCGATCCTATATGAAATTCATAGCATGAGGTAGACCTTTTGTCATCAAGATTTTCTGCCCAATCTAAATAAGAAAAATCTACCGGTTCAACATCAGATTCATCAGTATATATAATACCAAAGTTTATTGTTCCTTTCAAGTATCAAAGGAATTTCTTTGCAAATTTCTAGTGGTTTTTAGAAGGCTTAGCCATGAACTGACTAAGGATGTTGACTAAGTATGCAATGTCTGGTCTGGTAGTGGTGAGGTAGTTCAAACTTCCCACCAACTGACGATATAATGTACCATATACCTCTTTAGTTCCATCATCGTTGTATAAATTTGCATTCTTTTCTAAGGGGGTTGTTATTGCTTTACATTCACTCATATGGAACTTTTTAAGAATTTCTTTTGTGTATTTGCTTTGTGTAATCAGTGTCTTACTAGGCTCCCTCCGGACTTCAAGTCCTAAACATTAATTCAATTCACTGAGGTCTTTCATCTCAAATTCTTGAGACAACTGACTTTTAATCTCATCAATTAACTTGTGTGCACTGCCTGTAATAATGAGATCATCCACATATAAATATATTAAAGCAACATTTCCATATTGATATTTCTTAATATACATGTTAGGATCACTCTTGCTTTTCACAAAGCCTTTCTGATAAAACAATGAATCAATCTTTACATACCATGATCTCGGTGCCTATTTCAAACCATATAAGCCTTTCCTTAACCGACAGACGAGATGCTCCTGTCCCTACTTGAAAAACCATTCACGCTGAACCAATTAAACCTATTCCTTTAAATCACCATTTAGAAAAGAGGATTTGACATCTAACTGATTTATTTTCCAATTATGTTTTGTAGCTAAAGCAATTAGTACTCTAATTATATTTAATTTAGCTAATGGTGCAAAAGTATCATCATAATTTATTCCTTCCTTTTGTGAATATCCTTTTGCAACTAATCTTGCCTTATATTTATCAATGCTAACATCTGCTTTAAATTTAGATTTGTACAACCATTTTCTTCCAATAGGGACTTTGTTTTCAGGCAATTCTACTAATTCCCATGTGTGATTTTTCGTAAGATAGTCATATTCTTCATTCATATCATTTCTCCACACTTCATGTTCTTTAGCTTGTTCATAGTTTACAGGTTCTACAACATTCATTACCTGTGACATCAATGCATAATCTTTAAACCTTATAGGTGGTTCAGTTTGTCATGATGACCTCCTTGGTCATTCACTGTTTTCATCTCTCCTCTTGGACTGTGGTGATTCTTCTCCACTTGATGTATCATGATTGCTTGAAGTATCCATACTGCTTTCATTCCATTCTTGAACTTGTACTTGTTCATTTTCCTGTTTAACCATTGCATCTATTTTGACATGATCATCATTATCATTATAATTATTCCAAGCATCAACATCATTCATTGTATCACCTCTATTTTCATTCTCATGAAATACCACATCTCTACTTGCAAACAATTTATGTGAATTGGGATCAAACAATTTGTATGTTTTTTTATTAGTACAATACCCAATAAAAAAGCACTTGATTGATTTTGCATCAAGTTTTCTTCTCACATTTTTAGGAATATGTGCACAAACAGTGGATCCAAACACTCTTAAGTGACTAACATCAGGTTTATAACCATGAAAAACCTCAAAAGGAGTTTGAAAATCTAATTTCTTAGTTGGACTTTGATTCTTTAAATAAACAACAATATTAATGGCTTCTACCCAAAAACCATTAGAAATATTTTTGCCTTGAAGCATACTATGAGCACACTCCACCAATGTTTTGTTCCTTCTCTCAGCAAATCCATCTTTCTAAGGTGTATGAGATATTGTAACTTGTTTTTGGATTCCATTAAATTTACAATAACTTTTAAATGTTCCTAATGTATATTCACGACCCTGATCAGATCTGAGAATTTTAATACATTTTCCTGTTTGTTTTTGAGCCATAGATATGAATTCTTTAAAATATTCAAATAAATCATTTTTTCTTCTTATGAAATAGACCCAAGTATACCTAGATCTATCATCAACAAAAATAAGAATTTTTGAAGCACCACCAAGTGACCTAGTTTGCATAGGTCCGCATACATCGGTAATAATTAATTCAAGTATATTAGTTTGTCTTTTCTCTGTATGTATGAGAAACTCCTCTCTATGCTTCTTACCAAATGCACATGCTTCACATTGAAAAATATCATTCTTCATAACATGAAGACCTTCTACCATTGTTTTTCTTTGCAATAACATCAAATCATTGTAATTGAGGTGCCCATACTTGTGGTGTCATATCTCTTCTGTTGACATGGTTTTGGATGCCAATGCAACATGACAGTTCATTGTCACATCCAATTATACAATCCACCAACTCTGGTACCTATGGAAACAATCCTGTAGTGTTCCTGGACATCTTTTACAACACACCTTAACTTACCATATTCCACTTTTAAATTATTATCAGTGAGAGTTGAAATAGATATTAAATTCTTTTTAATACTAGGAACATACATCACATCATGAATCTGTCTCAATTGTCCATTAGGTAAGTTCACACTTATTACTCCATAGTCCCGAACTTTATGTGATCTATTATCTCCTAAATAAATGTGTGTGCCATCAATGTTCTCATAATATTCATCATACCATTCTTTATGATAGAACATATGGGTTGATGCATCAGAATATATGAAGCATGTATTCTCATCATTAGTTTCAGCAGACAATGCATCTTTAGAAATAAACAACTTAAGATTTTTAAATCCATTATTGACTGAAGGGTCTTTATGCACAAAATTTCCATTATGCCTTTAATATATTTGATTGGACTCATGATTCTTTCTTCTATAACAATATTTAGCAAGATGTCCAGGTTTGCCACAATATTCACATTCAATATTTCTCTTAACATAAGAATCAGGTTGTGTCATACCTTTCTGCTTTGCTTGAAACTTGCCTATGTTCTTGTCCCACAGTTTACCTTTGTATGATCTTTTACCTCTTGCAATCAATGCCAAATCTGAGCCACTTGAGTCCAGATCATAATTCTTCATTCTCTCTTCCTCTTGAAAAAGAATTCCAGCCAATTCATCAAAAGTAGGGGGCATTTGTCTAGCAGAGAGTGCTGAAATAAAGACTTTATAATATTGCACTAAACATTTCAAAGTGATAGTAACTATATCACAGTTGGAAACCTTATCACCAATATAACCTAACTTATCACTTAAATCTTTAATTCAAGATACAAAATTACTTATGCTTTCATTGGCTTCCATTTTAATAGATAAAAGCTTAATTTTTAGAAATAAGATCTAGTTTGCATTAGAGATTTCATACAAACCTTTGAGCAACAACACTTTCACCTTTATTTCCCGTTTTCCCCTTTTGGAATTGAGCAGCAGTTGTGAGCTGGGCTCATCTCCTTTCACAATCGTCTACATATGCTTCAAGTACAGTTATCAACTTAAATTTCCAGTTAACATATATGCTTCAAGTACAGTTATCAACTTAAATTTCCAGTTAACATAATTCTCACCATCAAGTTTGGTGGATTCATTTAGATAAGAATCAACAAGAGGATTTGACATTCCACATTTCCACATATTTCAGAATTAAGAAATTCTGGAAACAAAGTTAATACCTCGAATATTAATGCCGGCTTAAGAAAATCACTTGCAGGTTGGGATTTGACAACAATTTTAGGGCAGAGCTCCTCACGGATATTCAAACAAGAAGTTAATGTTATTTAACTTCCTAAGACAAGGCGACTCTCTTCGGCTGCGAACAGACCTGCGTAGGGTCTCTTGTAATTAAAACAGCTCAAATTCGTTCCATTTAGACCAATATTCTTGGACTCAAACAAGAAGAAGATCCCGTAATTGGAGAAAAACGACTGATTAAAGAGTCGAGGCAACAATGTAAACTAAAGCAAAGCAATACCAAGGGACAGTCGTTCAAACACATCAAACAATGCTTTGTTTGAGGTAGTGAGCAGCGGACAGAGGATCTTCAACATACAACAATGGATCTTTTAGTTAAAGCAATTGCTTTTATATTGAGTGGCGGGAGTATTACTCCTCTCTACAATGGTCGCACCAGTCCCGCAGCTGAGGATTGTCACGTAACAGAGGATTGCCATGATGCTGGAACTGTCCCTTAAACTCCGATCCCAGCAGCCACAACAGATTATGTTTGGCTCTGATTGAGCAAAGATGCTCATCTCCTTTCTTTCTCCACAAAGGAAAAAACTATTAAATATATAGCTGGAATGCTCACCAACAAACCAAGAACAAAATCCTAAAATTATGGATCGTAGATCTAGAATCTCTTACGAGCTAAAATTAAACTCTCGTAAAACAACCTACGAACAAAGCTCTAACAACATTCAAAATTGATAATCATTCTAGAGGTTTCGGCATTATTCTAACAAGATCTCGGTTCATGGTCACACGGTAGAACCTGTTCGGACGCGACTGAGAAGACGATCTCCTTTGCATGCGATGGGTGGAGGGGAATATGACGGACGTGAGGGCTCTTCTGACCCATTCTCCTTCCACACCGCCTATTATTATCAACGAATTCTTCATGGTATACCTCCTCGTATTCAGATGAGACTGCTTAGAAGAAGCAGAATTATTACTATTTTTATAAAGACTGCAACAGAATGAACCTGGATGACTTGACGGTGAACACATGCACGCCATTTGGTGAAATAGGGAGGCCTGAGGATGGAACCTGCGACGCAGATCTGTCTAAGGAAAAAATGATAGAAGACGAAGCGACGACAGAAGCAGAAGAAAAATAAGAAGAGTCGTCGGTAAAGGTAAGCACGAGTGGGCGAGAGTGTTCTGTGCACAACAAAGTTGAAAACGGAGGTAGATGAAGGAAAATTGGAATGGCGTGTGCGAGAGTGGGAACTGGGAAGGGAAAAGGTGAGAGACAGCATGGGGGCGCTAGACCTTCTTCTTGCCTCCATTTTGAGAGGCAGCAGGAGTGTTTGCTACTGAGCTCTGCAAACCGAGTATAACGGGTGCGCTTGATTACGCCGAAAGGGCGTACATCTATTGACAATGGGCAGATTTAATAGGGGTTTAGTGCTTAATAAGTTTTTTATGGACATGATTAAATATGGTTGGAATATTCTTAGTAGTCACACAAAATAAATGGTTGTGATTTCAATCATTAACTTCCTAGCTATTATAAAGACATCCGTTTATGTGTTTACTTTTTTACATTTACCTAATCATATTTAAAAATTACTTTGATCGCTAACTAATTGCCACGTAAAGATATTAAAATATTAACACTAGATAAATGAAGTGCAACCGTTTATTTGTTAATCAATAATAAAATTTAATAAATTCTTTACCAACCATACCTTTCGGCGTTCTCCAGCTGCTATGTGCTAGTTTATACAATAGCATTTACCAAGGTTGGTTACTTTTACGCCCATTGATTTATTAATTCCAACTATTTATCTCGCTGAAGAATATGACTTTGAAAGATAGAAATGCACCGTTGAGGGTTTATTCCATTTTTTTAACTTCCATTTCATGAACACTTGTTAATTGTTTTTCAATGAAAAAATATAATAATAATAATAATAAGGATATGTATATGATATTTAATTAATATTTTTTTATTGCTAATAAAAAACAGGATGATAATAATAATAATTGGTATATGAGATTCTCTTATTTGTGGGACATATCACAACAAAAACAAAAACTTCATTAATAATTGTAAATTTTTTTGGCTGAAAGAGTCCTTGGGAGTTATTATTGTTATTATGATGATGATGATAATAATAATAATAATAATAATCGGTGTATGAGATTCTCTTATTTGTGGGACATACCACTTAGGGATATGTATATGATATTTCATCAATATTTTTCTAGTAACTTAATAATAATAATAATCTAATTTTAAAGTTACCTTCACCGAGATCCTCATATATCGGATCCCCTTATTTATAGGACATACCACTATATGTATATGATATTTCATTAATACTATTTTAATAACTTGAACCAATATAATTTAATATATATATTTTTAATATTTTACAATAAGATAAAATAATTATATCAAAATTTTCCATTAACAATGTGGATAGACTTGGAAATAATGGAGAGAGCGCCACTTGTAAGCGCCAGTTGTAAGCTTCAGTTGTGAGAGTCAGTTGTAGGCGTGTTAAGAGTCAGTTCTTAGTTAAGAGTCTAGTTGTCTTTGGTTTGCATGTAACCGATTCGGTCGAGTCTTTTCCTATATAAGGATGTAATCCGTCTTCATTGAATAATACAGAAGTGAGCATAGTCTCATTGTGTGTTTGTTTCTTATATTTTATCTTGGTATCAGAGCCACGGGGAGAGGGCGTGGATAGCATGCAGAAACATTTTTGGAGAGCGAGCTTTGCTAAGTCCGTGAGCTTATGAGGAGGGGCGTTCCTCCATTGGTTGAAATCGCATAGAAGAGTCTGTTTTGCGTGAGTTTTGAAGCATGAAGGCACTTGCATGAGCCCATTTGCAAAATAATTCACATGAGCTTGTGGCTGCATATCATTTTGAGGAGGAGCGTGGAGTTTGAAGGTAAAACCGTGAAGGTTATAATCTTTTTTGCATGCGTGAAGGTTTTGAAAATCGTGAGCGTGAAAATCTGGTGGTCTTTCTTTCTTTGGAGCTACGTGAGAGCATCCGTGAGAAAATCATGGAGCCTCCTCCATTTCACGATTTGCATGCATGCATGAAGCTTTGAACAAGAATCCTAATGGCGAATCCTCTAGCGAAGACCTATCTCAACAAAGCCAACAAGTTAGATGGTTTGAACTTCATTAACTGGAAATTCAAGATGCAGATGCTCATGGAGGGCTATGGTGTCTGGAACATTGCGAAGGGAACTGAACTGAAACCTGATGCAGCTGCAGGTGCGACAACAGCACAAATCCAAGATTGGGAGGAGTGCGAAAACAAGGAAAATGTATTGTTGCGGATGTCAGTTTAAGATAGCATAATTCCACATATTAGAGACGCTACAACTTCTGCTGCAACATGGACAACTCTTAAAGCATTGTATGAAACTAGCAAAACAAATCGCATTTTGTTTCTTAAAACTAAATTGATAGGCATTAAGATGGATGGAAATGAATCTGTTAGTTCATTTTTGGGTTGCATTAAAGAGGTGAAAGACAAGCTAGTAAATATAGGGGAAACTGTTTCCAACACTGATCTAGTGACTATTACCTTAAATAGTATGCTAGAAGATTATCATATCATAACAGGTCTCGTAACAAGGGAGAAACCTCCTACGTTTGAAGAATTGACAGGTATTTTGCTGCAAGAGGAAGAGAGGCACGGGAATCTAAAGCCTCCGAGTAAAGATTTGGCACTGTGGTCAAATAATAGATCTGCGAGAGGGAGATCAGGAGTAAGAGGCAGAGGAGGTAGTTCATGGCAGAGAGGTGGTTCATGGCAGAGAGGAAGTTCATCGCAGAGAAGACAATCTCCAAATCAAGGTATGCAATCTTATAGGAATGAGTCTAAGAGTTGTTTTTATTGTGGTCGACCTGGACATATGGTTAAACGCTGTCATAAAAAGAAAAGTGATGAGGCTAGGAATAAACCTAGAACACATTCAGGTCATTATGCAGAAAAATCTTCAAATCAAGATCTCAGATTATTTATTGCTAGTGATGATATTGATGAACCCTCGAATTTTGACTCATGGGATATTAGGTTGTTTGTGTCTAACGCTACTTTATCTACTGAAATGGATGATTCTAATGGCTGGTTTGTGGATTCTGGAGCATCAATACATATGACTTGTAATAAAAATTGGTATGCTAATTTTAAAGAAACACAGAATGGTGCCAGCATATATCTTGGAGATGAACGCGCTCATCAGATCAAGGGATATGGAGACATTCCTGTGACATTGTCGAATGGTACTGTTCGTCACATTCACAATGTGGTGTATGTGCTAGGAATAAAGAAAAATTTGATCTCTGTGTCCACCATTACAGATCAAAACTTGAAGGTTGAATTCTTCAAGAATTATTGCATAGTGAAGGATTTCTTGGACCACTTCCAAACTGTTGCAACGGGAGTCAGAGAAGGAGGTCTATACAAACTTGATGTTACCAGCAAAGCACATCATGCACTGACTTCTGCAACTATGCCAACATAGATTCTTTGGCATCAAAGGTATGGACACATTAATCATCCTGATTTATTGTTATTACAGAAAAAGAATATGGTTGAAGGACTTCCCATGTTAAAGAATGAGAAGGTTGCTTGTGATGGATGTGCAATAGGAAAGATGCACAGAGATGAATTCCCCTCTAATCCTGATAAGAAAAAGAGAGATGTGTTAGATCTTGTGCATACTGATGTTTGTGGGCCTATGCTGACTAGGTCTTTAGGAGGTGCATTTTACTTTCTGCTATTTATTGATGATTGCACGAGATACACATGGGTTTATTTCCTTAGACGAAAAAGTGATGTTTTCGAGTACTTCAAGGAATTCAGAACCATGGTGGAAAATCAAACAGGAAAATCCATCAAAATCCTTCGTTCAGATCAAGGGGGAGAGTATAAATCAGGGGAATTCAACAAATATTGCAAAGATAATGGAATAGTATAGTAGTTTACAGTACCTCACACTCCACAGCAAAATGGAGTCGCTGAAAGGAAAAACAGAACTCTGGTAGAGTGTGCACGCCGTATGATGAAAGGTAAGAATCTCTCAAATGCATTTTGGGTTGAAGCCATAAATACTGCAGTTTATTTAAAGAATAGAAGTCCAACAATGTGTCTTGATAATGTTACTCCTTTCGAGGCCTTGTATGGTTCCAAACCCAAAGTTCATAATTTGAACGTATTTGGGTGTAAGGCTTTTGCACATATTCCAAAGGAGAATAGGAGGAAATTGGATGCTAAATCCATTAAATGTATTTTCATTGGGTACTGTTATGAATTTAAAGCATACAAACTGTTTGATCCTGCTAGTCACAAGGTATTTGCAAGTAGAGATGTAATTTTCCATGAGCAGGAAGCAGGGAATCATGACGACAATAGTCATGAGGAATGGTAGAGACTTCTTGATGAAGGAGTTAAAGAAGAGAAGTAACAGCAGCAGCAGCCCACACAGCAGCATCCATCCCCGCAGCGACAACAACAACAGCAGCAAGAAGGACTCAGTGATATGGACAATTCAAGCAGTCACAATTCACCTAGAGGTGAAGACAGATCTTCACAAAGTGGGGAGGAAGATAATCAATTGAGAAGATCTTCAAGACAGATTCGGCTTCCTGAGAGGTATAAAGACTATGCCCTAATGAGTAACATTTCAAATGTCATAGAACTCATGAGTTTTGATGAAGCTAATAAACATGATGAATGGTGAAATGCAATGGAGGAAGAATATGAATCTATAATGAAAAACAATACTTGACTGAATTGCCTAAACATAAGAAGCCCATTGGATGCAAATGGATATACAAACCCAAGTTTAAATCAGATGGTAGTATAGATAAGTATAAGGCTAGAATAGTGGAAAAGGGGTATTCACAATGATCTAGGTGGATATTGGTGGACACCCACCTATTCCACTTCGACCCCCACCATTACTTCTTTCAGTTTTTCAGTTTTCGCACAGTTTACTATTTTTAGCAGTTTTTTCGGGTCCTGAACTTCCAGGGCCATTTTGAGGCCCTAAATGATTTTTTTTTGGGTATGTTGTTGTCACAAAATAATCTCTAATGATGCTATTTTGTCTTGAGCATTGTATGCCTCATATAGATCTTTCCAACGAGCTATCATATGCCTAAAACGAAGATCGTATGCAAAAGTTACGACCCCAGGAAGTTGATGCACCAACTTACCCAAACAGAGCCCACATGACTTTTGGCGCTTCATCTCCCAGGGTTAGGTTTTTGGATGTCTAGGACTTTTGGCATTCCTGTTTATTGTAAAAGGGCCTTTAGAGCCTCATTGTAATCATCTTCTCACGGATGCGAGTAGCGGCCACATCTCTTCTCAGAGATAAGCTACCAGCGCCCTAGCTAGTTTATTTCCATTCTGTCTGTAAGCATATTTCAGTCATTTGTTATTAATGAAATGAAGTCTTTTTTCTGCTGCATCTCTGTGTTTATGTGTATTTTTGTATTTCATTGTGTTCCTACATAAATCCGGATCAGTGGTATTAGAGCGGTCTGCTCATTCTCGATCCTTCTTTGCATGTCCCCAACAAGATCGAGGTATAAGGAGTTGGGGCTCGATCTGGTTGAACCTTTGCAAGATCAGCCTCGCAAACCTCGACAACCGCCCATGGGGGAAGAAAAGAAAGATGAGGGAGCAGGAGATCCTATCAAAATATTGCTCGAGGAGGCCCTCGAGAAACAAAGGAACGCGATGATGGACAACTTTTCCCAGATTCTTCAACGAATTCCGACTGGCGGTGCATCGACATCCAGAAGCCACTCTGGAGGTGCCACTC
>JZKD02S2289761.1:181155-192477 GCA_000966675.3 Picea glauca
GGAGGGAATCTCTGTGAAGAGATTCTTACTGGGTCATTTCCGGGAGCGGATAAAGGAAGACAACTTCCCGAGAATGGCTGGGCACGATTGGCTTCATTTTATCAACGTACGTCGTACGTGGTATCCTTCATGATAATCATATATCAACTTATTCATATCAAGCGTAATGCGAACACTCTCATGCTGCAATCCTTTACAATTTCACAGTTCCATGAGCTAATATCTACTCCTTGTCATCAATTAATACACAGACATTTCTACACAGGAAAACATGTACAATTCCACAAGTCTATGAACATATGTGACATCATATAAATTCTAGATGCAATATGGGCAAAACTCTTATCAGAAGTAAGTTCAGCAATGGAAGCAACTGCTGAGAGGGGTGCTTGTTTCCACCCAACCGTAGGCGTAGCGACTCCAAATGGATTTACCACTAGCCACCCCCGAGCTGAGACCACGATTTCCTGAGACCTGCGTCTCTCTGTCTGCCAGTGTCCAGGAGCGAAGGTTGCAATCCTCCCTCTCTGCAATCACTCACTCTGCGTAAAATTTCCAGAGTTCCCCTCGCGTCTGCCCGGGCCAATCATTCCAGCCATACACCTTATCCTCTCGCGAGGTTGCGTGTGGCACGATTTCCCTCGCACTGATCAGGCCTGACATCCCTACGGATGGGCGGTTCACCCTCCCATCCCTCATCAAGACATCCGCCTACCAGTCTGCGAGCCATTAATTTTGAGGGCCAGCGAGCCGCTTTTGGTTCTCCGGGCCAGTGGAGTCCAAATATGGTATTAAATTCTCAGTGGAATTTAACGCCCCTTTTTCAAGGTTCCCTCCACCATCATCGTGGTCTCTTTTTCGCACATCCCCTCTCAGCAGTTCTGCAATAAATTCAAACTATCATTTACATTCATTGACCTCTTCCTGTAGGTCCATTTACAACACATATTCATACTTATGAGTTTTTCCATAGTCCTCAGCCAGTTCAGTTATATTTACAGTCTGGGGGAAACAGGGTGTTACACTGATGCTTTCCTTTTGCGAAAGGATAAGAAGATGAGACATATTTTCAAATGTCTTAATCTTTAAACTTCGAATTTATGAAAGGTTTTTTCAGAGGGCGGAGTTTGAACTGAATATTGGGCAGGATCCTGGAGATGGTGAATGTACAACAATGGCAGACCCTGCTACTATACTGGAGCAGTAGGAAGTTGGAGATTATGCCTGCCCGACTTATTAGTCTGCTAGTATGGTAGAAAAGTTTTTGTTGAATTTACTTTGGGGGTTTTTAGTTAGTCTAGCGGGGTTTTTCTCTTAGGATATGGAAGGAGCTCACTCTTTTTACCATGGGAATGGTACCTATCCTCGGGTGTAGTCTTAAAGGCCAACTGATTGGGCAAACTGACCGAGGCTCTTATTTCTTGTTTTGGTTTTATTTTGTATTTATTACCAGAGTTTATTTATCACAGGTTCTCACCAGTTGAGCTCGAGGCTTGCCTCTTTTTTCCGTTCTAGGAAACTGAACCTCTCGTCTCACTGTTTGGTGTCTTTGAGTGGAGGACACATGGCGCATCATTCCTTAAATAATGTAGATATCCAAGTCTTAGATTTCATGAACGTAGAAGATGATCTGGGGTGGCAGCATGAAGGTTTTTTCACAAAGATTGATGCACTTAGTGGGGACCAGGGACATTCATTACATTTTACTACTGATGTGACAAAAAAGGCCAGGTGTTTTGACTTCTTCTTTGACAATTGATGTAGGTACTTCAGTTAGCCAACTTCCCGCTTTCTTTAGTCATTTTATTGGATCAAATACGGTTCTTAATTCACCATTGCTAGTGGAAAATAGAGCTATTGGTCCTTCTACCAATCCGTGTTTTAGGGGTGATTATTCATTGCACAAAGGAAAAAACACTCTCAAAGATCCCTTCTCGACAGGTATCCAGAAAAAATCTTGGAAGACGAATAGAAAGGTTCAGAAGATGGTCTTGGGGTCTGATGTGGGCCTGGTATGATGGTTAGGTTAGCACTTTGCAAGGTGGTCGGTAGGTTAGCCTATCCGTATCTTAGCAAGGGAAATTTCCTGAAATGGATGGAAAACCAGTGGACACCGTTTTTGGGTTACAGTCCAGAAATAATCCATTTGATGAAAGGGTGGTTGGGGTTTGTCTGTAAAACACCGGAGGATGCTACTAGACTTTTAGAATCGCCTTGGGTAAACAGGGGGTGCAGTTTAATCATAAAGCGATGGAGGGTGGCATTTGACCCAGTGACTGAACATTTTCAGTTCTATCACCTTTGGGTACTAATGCCTAGACTATCGATTCATTTGTGGAATGTAGGTGCTCTGCGGGCCATAGGGGAATCCTTGGGGAAGTTCATTGCAGTGGATCCGGTAGCCTTGACAAATTTTTCAAGAAAAATGGCAAGAGAGCTCGTCGAAGTGGATATCCATGGAGGTTTGCCTAAGGTACTGGACATTGAATGGCAAGGCCGACACTATAGGCAGAAGTTGGATTTCCTTGGTATACCCTTTTGTTCTAGATTATGTCGAGGTACTAGTCATCTTCAACGAGAATGCAAAGGTTTTATCTCGGAAGAGGAGTCTGAGGACACCCAGTTACAAAGAGAACCGTCGGAGTACATAACAGAGGTGAATTTGTATGGCAATGAGGCAATGCAGTTTGACTTGGTTCCAGAATCACAGGAGGAGGACCAGGACTCACTAATGGGTAGGTTAAAATGTCACCGCTCTGGGTTTTTTTCCTCTATTTGCTTTTGGGAAAAAGAGGCCTTAGATAAATCCACTTGGCTCTTGTCCTCAACTTCTGGTCACCCCGAACTAGTAACTGATGACTTGCAAAAAGGATGTGTTCCTCTGGTGGTTTTCGAGAGTCCTCCAAGATCCATCCCTATTTCAAGTTTGGAAACTAAGGCTTTAAATTGTTCACCCATGGATTTTCCTTCCTCCCAGCACCCCTTAGTTTTGGAGCCACATATTTCGACACAAGTCAGTCCTTGTCCAGTCAATTCTTTTTTGGCCAACTCTCCATTGGAGAGAAGGAGCACTCAAATTCCCCCGGGTTACAAAGAGTCAGAGGTTGACGAGCCCACTCTCAGTACAGTCCTTGACTCACTCATTCCTTTTGTTTGGGTAAATAAAAATGCCACTAACTTACCAGTTTTTAAAGGGAAGACTGTTGTTGATTCTTGGTTGGATTCATAGGGTAACTCTTCCTGGATTCATACTTCATGGGAGGGGAAAGAATTTTCTTGGTTGCAGGGAATTGGGATTGAACTTTCACCCTTAAAAACCCAAAGCTCCCAGAAAAACAGGTTACGCTACCACAAAAAACTGATGGTTTGTCTCCCTCCTCCATTGCTGGTGGGCGTCTTAGAGCAGTGAAAGCCCTGGCGTGGGAAAAATAATGTTATTATTGTATTTAAACATTAGAGGGACGGGAGGCACCATTAAAAAGGCCTTGGTAAGAAGAATTTTGGATCAGAATCGACCAATTGTTTTTTTCCAAGAAACTTTGGTGTCGGCGCAAAACTCTAGAGATTTCATGCATGCTCTAAGACCTTCTTGGGTTTCGTGTGTGGTAAACTCTTTGGGAACCTTGCGGGGCTTACTAGTCTCTTGGGATCCTTTGGTTTTTGAACTGGTACCCTTCCTTACGATTGGTGGTATATTGTTAACAAAAATTTGCATTAAGGAAAAGCGGGAAATAGCCCTATTGAATGTTTATGGTCCGTGCACGAATCGTTTTCTCTTCTGGAAGTCGGTGGCAGACAATGGTTTATTGGAATTAAAGAATTTGATAATAGTTGGTGACCTAAACTTCTTCCTCTCTCTAGATAAATTTTGGTGTGCAGCTTCTAGACAGGCTACTCTTAATGATTTTTACAGGGATCATTTTGGTGATAGAAAGTTCATATATGTAAAACTGACCAAACTGGTTCCGACTTGGCGGAATGGTAGGGTGGGATTTGAAGCGGTGGCTAGAATACTAGATCGATGTTTAGTTTCTGAAGATTTGTTATTATCAGTGGGTTTGTATCGATCTTGGGTAGAATACCTATTTATATCGGACCACACACCAATTCTCCTATAGTTGGAAATCCATCTTGATCATACAACTTATCCATTCAAATTTAATGCTCATTGGTTAACAGCTTCAGAATTTGATGAAATTGTTCGAAAAACTCGGAATGATCCTTTATTCCTGACTGAAAGTGGGAATCAGAAAAGACTCATTTGGAAATTAAGATTTTTAAAACAAAAAACAAAACAGTGGTATAAAGAAAATCTAGAAAGGAACAATGGTAAACTTCAAGAACTAGAAGTCAGTATCAAGCTATCAATCTTGCGTCTGATGACAGACTCCACAAACATTGATGAAGGTAGGAGCCTTCGACTGAAGGAAATGGAAAGGAATAGTATCCTTAGAGGCACATAAGAAATGTGGAGACTTCATAGCAGAGCTATTTGGTTTTCTAGTGGAGACAACAATACAATTTTTTTTCATAATTTTGCAAACTTCAATCGAGCTAGGAAACACATCTGAGAGATTATTGATACTAGCGGGATTAAGATTTCAGATTAGGGAGCTATAAAAGAGGCAGCGATTAAGCATTTAAAATATTTTTACACAGCTCAAGATACTTTGAACATTGTCGAGCAAGTAAAGATAGCGGGTTATTACCCCAAGATGTTCAAGGAGGAAGACTCCACTTCCCTTTTCCAACCTATTTCATTGGAAGAATTAAAAAATGTTCTCTTCAAGTTCAAAAAAGAAAAGTGTCCAGGACCAGATCGTTGGACCTCTGAGTTCTTCACTCACTTTTTTGATGTTGTTGGTCAAGATCTTCTCGATATGGTAGAATAAATGAGAAGGTTAGGGTCGATTGGGGGTAGCTTAAACTCGACATTTATGACATTAATTCCAAAGGCTAACAAGCCCAAAACCTTGAATGAATTTTGACCGATCTCATTATGTAATTTGTGCTATAAAGTGATTTCAAAAATTATCTCTGATCGGATAAAACCATTCCTATCAAGTGCACTCTTTGTTGAACAATTGGGCTTCCTTCAACATAGGAGGATCCAATATGCTATCGGAACTGTCCATGAAAGATTACATAGTATTAAAAAGAAAAAGATAAAATCCCTGGTATTAAAGTTGGACCTAAGGAAATCCTATGATTGTGTGGATTGGGACTTCCTAATACTTATCCTAATCTCAACGGGTTGTGGAATCCAGATGACCAATTGGATTATGGCCTGTGTGACATCCTCAACCTTTGCAGTTTTAATAAATGGGGAAACAACAACGTTTTTTTTAGGAATGGAAGGGGAATGCGCCAAGGGTGTCCATTATCGCCCCTTCTATTTATCTTCATGGAAGGGCTTAGCTTATTAATGAAGAAAGCGCTCGGAGAAGGTAATATTTCAGGTATTAAAGTTTCTCATCTTTTTAAGATTATGCATGTACTGTTTGTTGATGATGTTATTATTATGACGAGAGCGACTTTAAGAGAATGGTGTGAAATAGACAAAGTTATTTGTTTATTTTGTAAAGCCTCGGGACTAATGGTAAATCAGTAAAAAACTATAGTTCATTATGCAGGGATTTCGGGAAGTGATCTTTCTCCCTTCAAAAAATTGCTCCCATACTCTTTTATTGAGCTATCTTCATGATTCAAATATTTGGGATACTGGTTAAATACTGGCTCCTACAGGGCTAAAGATTGGGACTGCCTTCTATAAAAAATTAGAAATAGAATAGATCTTTGGTGCAACAGATGGCTATCTTTGGGGGGCAGATACACCCTGGTGAAAACTGTTCTCGAAGGCAAACCAGTTTATTGGATGTCAATGGAAGCTATTCCCCGATCAATTTTAAAGAAAATAAGAAAACTGATGTTTAATTTCTTGTGGAATGAAAACAAAGATTCCCAAAAAATCCACCTCTGCAAATGGGAATTACTCTCAAGACCAAAAAAGTTTGGGGGATGGGGTCTTAGAAATATGGTAATGTTTAATACGACGCTCAATGTAAACACATTGTGGAGGGTCCTGACTCAGCAGGGGATTTGGCACAAGGTCATAAGGGATAAGTACCTAAAGAATTCTACTATTATCAATTGGTTCAGGATGGCAAATAAGAAAGTTAGCACAACTTCAAGAATGTGGAATAGGCTGGTACAAACTATCCATGTTATAATTCATTGGTTGAGTTGGTCCCCAGGAAGGGGACATTACATAAATTTAGGCAGAGATCGGATCCTTGGTCTGGGGAAAAAGTATTTCCTTTCGGAAGAGTTAAGAACTATTTTAAATCTTAAAAGAATCACTATGCTGGCCCTAGCTTCAGTCAAACAATACCCGATTACTTTATCCAAGGTTTGGATTAGTTGTATGGATTTGGGGATTTCAGGCAGCTTAGCGACATAATGGGAGCACTTTTGCGAAAATTTAAATGAGGTTGGGATATCCCTCCACGAGGATGAAGACTCTTTGATCTGGATGGGAGGGGACTCATCAGGGAGATTGACTGTAAAGAATACCTATGCAGCTCTCATTTCAACACAAGAGATGCCACAGGTGAATGAATGGAAAAATAAACTTTGGAAATGGAACATGCAGCTGAAGAAAAAAACTCTTTATATGGATGGCAACCGATAATAAGGTTCTAACGTGGAAAGTTTTACAAGGTAAAGGTTGACCGGGTCCCGGTCAGTGCCCTTTCTGTAAAGTTGATAATGAAGATGTCGACCATCTGTTGGTTCATTGCTCGTTTACTCAGTCAGTCTTGGATAAATTATCAAACCTTCTCAAACAAAAGTATCATTGGAAGGGCCTCTCCCTAAATCACTGTTTTGAGTCTTGTTTAAAGGACAAGTTGGTTCCAATCAAGATGGCAGTTCACCTCTGTTGGTATGTTTGGATTGAGAGGAACCTAGTAACTTTCGAGGATAAATCCCCCTTGATTTGGGCAGTAATTTATAAAACTTTAAGAGATCAAAGTCCAGGTAACGCCCCTCAAAGTTTGTGTGGTATTAAATGGAGCCCGATTTTCCAGGGTTCTGATCATATACTTGCTTTTTTTGATAGAGTGTCTATTCTGAAGGGAATGAACTGTGGGGCTGGGGGAGTCATAAAATTCCCTGATCGGAAAGCTTGTAGAGGGAATATAAATAGAGGAAATGGTACAAACTCTAAAGATGAGTTTTTTGGTTTTTGGGTTTTATTAACCATTGCTAATCTATGGAAAATTCCAAAGATAAAATTGTTGGGTGACTCGAAGGTGATAATTGTCTTGCTCAACAACAAAATCAATTTAAATGCCATCGACATTGAAGGTTGGAAGCGCAGAACCAAGGTTTTATCTTCACAGTTCGAAGAAATCAGCTACATCCATATTTTCAAGGAGCATAACAAAGAAGCAGATCGCCTATCCAAACAAGCACTGCTTGGTCCTACAGGCAGATTAACTTATTATTCTTAGGAAAATCGAAAGGCTGGCCCCCCTTACCATCTAAAGCTTTTTTAATCTATGTTTTTTCATCTTTTTTGGACTATTGGTATTTCGTGGACTTTTGTGATTTTTGAGGGATGAGTCATGGAATTACAAAAATTTTAAGTTTTGGGAGTACATGTGTACTCTTTTCAAATATTTGTAGTGAAGGACTATTGTATACTCTTTCAGATTTGTATTAGCTCTGATGAGCATGTAGGGGAAAAGTTCTTATAGAGATTTGTGGTGTTTTAGACTATAACAGTTGTAGGTGTTCTATTTCTGTTGTTTTGATAAAACTATGGGAATGCCATTCCTTTTATGGTATGATGATGTAAATGAGATTATAAACTTAATATAAGTTAGAGCTAATTTTCTTTGGAAAAAAAAACTTCGAATTTACTTAGCCATTTGGTTCTTTTAGGAAGGTTTACATAAATTTATTCACAATTTGGTAAGATAATTAGAAGGTCTAAAAAGAGATTGGGCATGATCTTGGGGAGGATAAATAAAAAGGTTTAATGTTTGGTATCTTAGATTTAGAAATTAGTCTTACCAATTGGATGAAAAAGGGGATTTGGATAAAAATTTAGCACGAAAAAGAGAGGGATCTATGGATTTGTATGAAAAGGTTTAATGTTCAGATTATCTAATAAAAAATTTAGTGTTTGTAATTTAATTAGAAGAAGGATTAGACTTGTATTTTAAAAAGATAAATGTAATGGTTTGAAGCAGGATTAGGCTAGATATGGAGAGGCCTAAAACTTGGATTATTGTATAAAAATTAAATTAGTGATAGCAATTTGGTTGGGGATTTGAAATAATGTAGTTTGATATGGTTTTAAGATCTTTTTGATTTAATAAAACAAATTAGTTCTATATCACAAATTTGAGAGTTTCGTGGAGAATCATATAATAAACTTTAGTTTTATGCAATAAACAAGTAATCAAAGCAATAACCTTGATCAAATTCGCTCTGCTATTGGTAGAATTTCCAAAGGAAGAAAATTGATGGATTGATATACTAACTCCTTTCTCAACCAAAGTTTCTTGTTGATCTTTATGAATTTTTAAACCTATGTAGTCTTTTATACCAAATGAAATGGCATTGGACTTGGTGTAAATGTCTGTTTTAGTGTGTTGGCCCTTGAACAAGTTTTGTGGAAACGTTGGTCGTGTTGGACCATTTTTGGGACTTCAACAGGCTGGTCGAAGACGGAGCGCCCAAGCGAAGAAAAGATTGCGAGATCTCACCCTTTTTACGAGATTTTTGGTTTTTATAGTTTATGTAACGGGTATGGGATGTCAGCCCATGGGTTTACCCATGCTTAGGCTCTTTTGTAATGCATAAATAAGTAGCTAAGTGATGCAAGTAGTAGTTCTAATCGGTCTTGTGCAAGAACCTATGAAGGTTGCTAAGTGTGAATGTTTGTGAATGCCTTGTGCAAGAAGATGTGTTAAGGCTTGTAGAGCTAAGTGCAGGTGATAGTAAGAGGCTTTGTGTTATTCAGGAGTTGGCTTTGTGCCTTGACCTAATTCGGGAAGGAGGATCTTGCGAGGTGCGCACAGATATCCTCTCCTTTGCGGAGTGGCCCTATGTCTTTGTGCACAGGAGAAGAAGAATGTAAGAAATATTGAAGATCAATAAAGAAGAAGAAGAAGTTGGTGGACGTAGCCCCACACTCGGGTGAACGACATATATCCCGTGTCATTGTGCTTTGTGAAATATTGTTCATGATGTTTATGGATCTATTTTCTTAGTGCATTGTTCTTGATGTGTGATAGGTAGATCCATTGATGCTTAGTGCTTTATATATTAATAAAGGCTAGATCTGCTTGGATGTTATGTGCTAAATGATTAGATGTGATTAATCTTAATTACTACTGCGTTGGTCTGTAGTAAGGGTTAATTTGCGATGTGAATAAGGATCATGACTTAATGCATATTGTTGGCTAAGTGCTCTGTTAAAATATTGTAATCACAGATCTGTGTCCCAGCTAGGTTGTAGACACTTGAGTCCTGCAACCCCCTTCCCTCTACCATGGGTGAGACTTCATCTGCTTCGCAGGTGTTTTCGAAAGGGATGGTAGTTAGTGTTTTGTTGGTGCATTGTTGAAGCGTTGAACCCTGGGTCTTCCCATGTGCCAACGAATGGTTCCATTGCTGGGACCTGAAACTGTGATTGCTAGGAACTGAAGAAAAGAGAAAGCTCTGTGCATAGATCTGTTGATGTAGTGCACAGTATTCTACTTGACTTGCGAAGATTTGTGCTAAGAAAAATAAGTCTGATCTGAAGAAAAGAGGTAAGATATTAAAGCTTTGTGCTCTGGTAAAGGTAAGATAAGTGGAAATTTGTTCTTCGAAAGTATGAATCTAGGTATGTTTGACAGATTTTGTCCCAGTCTGAAAACTAGGGCACAACTATAAGAAAGAATATTTGATCTGAATATATTTGATAGAAATGGTGAAAGATATGTTATTTCTATGCATAGAAAGAATTTTTGGACTAACAAGTGGGTATAGGAACCTAGAACGTTTTTTACAGATTGCAGGTCCATCACTGTGATCCTAGTGCGCAGTACAGGAAAGGTTGGGGATCGTTTAAGAGAAAGAGAGGATTGACATTGTGTTATAACTGCAGAAGATCGAGACACCTTTCTAAGGAATGCCCTAGTATAGGTCCTATTTGTCTTTGTTGTAAAGCTGTTGATTCTGAGGTTTTGGATTGCCCTAGAATGATTGCTAAAGTTGAAAAGATAAACCTGAGACAAGACAACTATGAAGAAGTTAAAGAAACTAAGGATATATTAGAGAACCAGAAAGAATCAAAGACTATGTTATTATAGCTGAAATAAACACTGAATGATCACAGAGACATCAGTTTACCAGAGATCTTAAAAGAGAAGCAGTGCATAGAAACAAGAATAGGAGACTTCGACATAGACTGTGTTTTGGATGAGGAAACACAAATGAATATCATGCCAGAAATCACTTGGGAAATTTTGGGAAAGCCTTCTATGGTTTCTTCATTGGGAAGGATAGGATTGTTTAAAGGAAATATGATAACCCTATGTGGAAGAGTTACTAGTGTACCTATGATTGCCCATGGAACATCGACCAAAGAAAAATTTGAAGTCATTAAGTTTTTTGGGAACAATGCCCCTTTTTCACTCTTTTTAGGAAATCCCTGGGTTGAGAAAGATTAGATCAAAAGGAAAGTAGAGGAAGAAGCTACAAAACAAAACAATCAAGAATTAAGGGATTTCATACCCAAGAAAATAACGTGACTAATAGAAGAACAAGAGGACACGTCGAAGCAACATAAGGCAAGAGAGTTAGATGTCGAGGTTGAAAGAACACAAGAAGGCTTACAGAACCTGTCCATGCAGGAGAGAAGAGAAACAACCTTGGAAATAGTAAGAGAAGAAGTGTTACCTTCGAACCCTTTGAAAGACCCTCAATAGTGCAAAGTTACTATGCTAAGAGAAGATAAGAAAAAGAATGGAAAGAGGAACCCAGTGACTCAAATCACAAGGAAGAAGGGAAGAAAGCTTACCAAGATGAAAGAAAAGTTAGAAAGACTGCAGAAAATTTCATAGGAGTCTTCGTAGAAGGAAGGATTGTAGAAATTGAACCTTGCTGGAATAGTAGAACCACGCAGAATGGCACTTTGCCACGATGAAGCGATATGACCGTTGGAGGTGTCTCAACCATTAACATGACTGTTGCACCTCTTTCGTCACCTTGGTGAGCAAATAAGGGGTGCTTGCAAGCTCAGTTGGGTCTGCTGAGCAGGAC
>JZKD02S2289761.1:209995-230829 GCA_000966675.3 Picea glauca
TTGCGTAATTCAAAAGCCCTAGGAAGCTAGCATGTGGACATGTGGGTCCGTTACTATCCCTTTAACTCCCTATTGTGATGTAATCTAAGAAAAGCTTGAAACTATCCTAGATTGATCATGTGGGCATGTATGGGCCCCTTACAAACCTTTAAACTTCCCTAGTGTTTTGATCTAAGAAAGCAAAAATTCAAACACTATCCTATCTTTGTAGCATGTGGGAATGTATGGGCCCGTTACAATATTAAGATGTGTTTGAAGAAATAAAACTAAGAGGGGTCCCAAGAAGGGCCGTTGTCCTATCCTAAAAGTTTTAATGTTCTTTAAGGGAGATGAAATTGTTTCACAATCTTTTTCTGATTCTCAAGGTCGCTTGAAGGCGCGAGAGAAGAGCATACTAAGCGATTGTAATTCAACTTCTAGTCCCAATGTAAGTTAAATGCGATTAAAAATGATTTCCACCTTATCTTGTGAGTCAAAACAAGCCATCCATGTGGCAAAAAACAAAAAAAGATAATTGATTTTATCCTCCTAAGTGCCTATGTGTTTTTTTTTTTTTTTGACTAACCCCTTTATATGATGAGGGGAATAAGTGTGGTGCAACTTTAAAACATGCTTGACATCACTTTTAAGAAGGAAAATGGCCTTCCCCACATCTCAACAACTTTACAATGTGAAAATTGTCACAGATGCGTGGGTCCCAGTGGAGACAGAGGCGCACAGAGCGCATGCGCACGAGAAGAGACGAATTAAAAAGCACACATGTGCAGAAGAAAACCGTGAGTCAAGCGCATGAGCGCACGATGCGCGTCTGTGGGGCCAAAAACCCGCGCATATGTGGCACACGGCCGAGAATGAAAAATCCGAATGGATTTCTCTCAATTCAACTTGGAATTGGTTGGTTGGCAGGTCGGCTTAGGCCGGTTAGTGCACTGCAAGTTAAACAAACTACAAGAAGAGCAAAATAAACCCAAATGAGGTAGGAAATTGATACCTTTCCCTAGTGGAGTTGCCAATCTGTTGCACCTCTTTCGTCACCTTGGTGAGAAAATAAGAGGTGCTTGCAAGCTCAGTTGGGTCTGCTGAGCAGGACAATTGTAGAGAAAAGAGTTAGAGAAAGAAAAACAAAAATATAATTAAGGATTAAACTAATAGATGCAATAAAAACTAAAATCATAAGCATAGGGACATAGAGATAACAAGAACAAAAAGACCCATGTCACCAATGTTTGAGGTTGATCTATTGACGAAAACAAAGCACCAAGAAGAAAGGGGACTATGAGTCCCTTCTTCCTCCAAGGTAAGGCTCTTGGACCCTCACTAGCTAGCTCTTCTTACAACAAAGAAAATGGAAAATGGTGATGAAAGAACTCCTTACAAATCCACTCAATGGTGAGATGGATTTTCAAATGTAATGGTGCCAATGTGCTTGTGTCAAGGATGGAGTCCTCAAAACAATATAGGTAGCATAACATTACTTTGAATTCCTTGAGAAAATGAGGTGCATTCATGGCTTTTTATAGCATTTCTTTGGGATTTTGTTTAACTGCTTTGTAGTGTGAAAAGAGGCCATTTAGGGCATTCTTAGGTCTTTGACCAGCCCACCATTTGGATCCAGCCTGGATTTGGAGGTCAAATCAGCTTGGGAGATGAATCATAAGTGGTTGGGAGGTCGACCACTTTCATAAATGCGTCGTTTAGCAGGTGCACGCCTTTTTGCGCTAACAGTCGCGCATCGTGCGCCTGTGTGTGATTTGTACGTTCCTGTTCCGCACATGCGCGCACGCGCCCAATGTATGCAAAGTGTTCTTCAAATTTTCACTACTTTGTATAAATTTTGACCTTTTTTGAATGCTGTGGTATTAA
Source organism: Picea glauca (assembly GCA_000966675.3). NCBI lineage: Eukaryota > Viridiplantae > Streptophyta > Pinopsida > Pinales > Pinaceae > Picea > Picea glauca. Next base: position 211,859 of record JZKD02S2289761.1, read on the forward strand.
TTCAGGTCCATGAATGACTTCATTACTGTTTGACGATGTTGAGTTCTTGTAACCATGTGCGGATGAAATTTTAGTGATAACAATGATGCTCTGGAACAGATAAAAATGCAATTATTGTTGGAAATATTTCCATTGGACCATTGAGATCGTGCCATAACAGATGGATTTGTATTGATTAAGGCATTTCGACCCGTTGAATGAATCTGTTATGACGTTTCTTATTTAATCTGTCGAATTCTACACCGGGACCACTTTTGCAACCTAAGATATTTGAGCTAGTCAAGAAGTGAATGCATATTGCACTATGTTGTCTAAGACCTCACCACCGATTCAATTACCTTGAGTGTCCATTCGCTTACCTGAATTATTTGATTACGAGCGTGCATGTCAGGCAACCTTAGTGTAGTAGAGAAATATGTAGAGGAAATTTCGATAGACCTCATGGCTGAGAGAGTCATATATGTAGGGATACATGCATCATCGATGGGAATGCTTCAATCATCCCCATCGATTTCACGATGGTCTGGATGAATCGCGACGGAGAAAAGAAGCAAGCACCGCGAGGATCTGGAGAACGTGAAGCAGATCCTGTAGGTCTTGCCCGACTACATCCCGCCTCTGGCTGGTGCAGTTAGCCGTGACAACATCCCGTGTGACTTTGAGTACACGTTGATCAATACGTACCTCCTGAAGGGTATACGCGCAGTCAGACCATAGCTGGGACTGATCCCAGATCTTAAGATCAGTGATTTCAACCTTGGAGACCAAAAGAACTATGCGATACTCTCAGCACATAGATACCTGACGAAGATGACTGGGAAGAAGCCCAAGATAGTTCCCCAGCCATGGATTAAAGAGATCGCGCAGTCGATGATCTTAAATGTAATGTTTGTATTCGACCTCACTGAGAAGTGTGTCGAAGGAATGCAGATGAACTGGGCAAGCTACCTCGTCAAAAAGTTGGAGAAGGAATACTGCAAAGCGTAGGACCAAGGCTACTAATTTCACTTAAGTTGGTTGTTGATTCTCATTGAATTTGTCACTTGGGAGATGCTAGAGGGAGATAAATTCCCTAAAGTCGAGCCATCAGATCCATTGGCCGTGAGGTTCTCCACCTTGTTGTATACAAGTGATATGGGGAAGAAATGGAAATCAAATGCAGTGTTCCACCCTTACTATCTACAGCTCAAGCACACCATAGAATCATTCCCCCGAATGACCCCGAACATATTGCATACATACAGGCCACTAGCAAAGTTCTGTGCAGACCACCACTTCATCTACATCACTACACATAAGGATGAAAGTAAAGAGGAGTTGCATTCATACTATAAATTGACTGACAAAGACATGGAGGAGATAACCAAGGAATGGCCAGCTAAATTCCTTGTACCGATCGGAGATGCAGAACTCTCCGACCCCGACCTCATCGGAATTCCTGTGGTCACTCAGACTGAGTATGATGCACAGAGCAGCACAAAGAAAAAGAAGGAAAATGAATAAGTGTAGAACATAGACAGTGAGGAGAAGGATAGCGCGTTGGAGGAAACTGTGCCTGAATCACCTAGAGGAGGAGGAGGCGATGAAGTAAAACAAGAGGAGGAAGGGGAAAAAGACAAGAAAAAAAAGGGAGAAGTGACACCGCCAAAGGATCCCCTTACAAAGGCTGAGACATCAAAGAAAAGGAATATTTCCCTAAAGAAACCTTCAGCGCAGAAGAAGTCCCAAGCCAATAATCCTTAGCCACAGAATGTGCTCACCGTGGACGACATCAAGCTCATCATCAAAACCATCGAGGATGCTTCAGAAGACATCTTGTAGAGACATGGAGAAAAACAGGAGTCAATGCATGACATAATAGAGAAGGAGCTCAAATACATCCAACAAGCTATCCAGTCGAGCCCTGTAATGTCTACTACGCCCTCCTCAACAAAAAATATATAATTGGGGGATGAGTCCACCTAATTACACAGATTAGTAGATGCAACAGAGGCTCGACTTCGTCGAGTCCAAGAGTAAAAGGAGCAAGCCACAAAGGCATTAAATCAAGAAAAGGAGGAGATCCTAGAGAAACTTCGGGTTGCGCAGCAAGAGAAATATGACATTAGAGAGAAGTTCGAAGAGGATAGAGAGAAAATCCAGAAAGACAAAGACCAACTAATTGCAGAACAGACTGTGCTCAAGGAAGTTGTGACTAGAGCACTTCTCTCTATACTAGGCTTGACATAGATGGGAGAAGAGACAATTGAGAGCCAGGTGGGGAATCTCGTTGAGGCTATTCAACAACTTCAAGAAAGAGTAGCAGAGTTAGAACTTCAAGCAATACCTAACACTCTACAAGAAGTGAGGGATCAGAGGGAAGAGACTGCCCGAAGAATAGTAGAAAGAATCAAAGCATTGGAATAAGAATGTAAGAAAATAAGTAATCGAAGTGCACAGACCTATGAGTGCCATGCAAAAGACCCGAAACTAAGGACATTAGAGGCACAACTCCAGGAGGCAAAGCAATAGGCGTCGATTGTTCAAGAACAGATAAAGATTCTTACTGCAGTAGAGAATATGATTAGGTCGTAGGAGCAGTGCACAGTTCAACAACAGGTCACAGCCATCTAGAGCAGAGTTATGGAAGTGACACAGAGACTCCATCTGGTGGAGGACGAAGCCTGCACACTTTTTGAAGAGATTGAGGGAAAATTCTCACAGTTGGAATAGATGGTCGTAACAGTGGAACAACGCCTGGAAGGGCCTGCCACCGAGCAAGCAATTCAGGAGTTCTTCAAGAAGGAGGTTCTAGCGAAGCAACAAGTCGAGGTAGCTCGAGCTAAGCTTGAGGCCTTTGAAGCGGTATTACCTAGATCAGAGTGACTCGGGACGAGTCACAAGTGAGTGTTGGGGGCCTGTTGGCCCTCGACCAATTTTTGTGGAAACGTTGGTCATGTTTGACCATTTTTGGGACTTCGATGGGATGGTTGTAGACAGAGCGCCCAGGTTTACCCATGCTTAAACCCTTTTGTAATGTATAAATAAGTAGCTAAGCGATGTAAGTAGTAGTTCTGATCGGCTTTGTGTAAGAACCTATGAAGGTCACTAATATTTGTGAATGCTTTGTGCAAGAAGATGTGTTAAGGCTTGCAGAGCTAAGTGCAAGTGATAGTAAGAGCCTTTGTGCTATTCAGGAGTTGGCTTTGTGCCTTGACCTAATTTGGGAAGGAGGATTTGGTGAGGTGCACACAGATTTCCTATCCTTTGCGGAGTGGCTCTGTGGCTTTGTGCACAGGAGCAAAGGAATGTAAGAAAGATTGAAGATCAATAAAGAGGAAGAAAAAGTTGGTGGATGTAGCCCCACACCAGGGTGAACCACGTATATCTTGTGTCATTGTGCTTTGTGCAATATTGTTCATGATGTTTATGTATCTATTTTCTTAGTGCACTGTTCTTGATGTGTGATAGGTAGATCCATTGATGCTTAGTGTTTTATATATGAATAAAGGCTAGATCTTCTATGATGTTATGTGCTAAATGATTAGATGTGCTTAATCTTGATTACTACTGCATTAATCTTTAGTAAGGGTTATTCTGCGATGTGAATAAGGATCATGACTTAATGCATATTTTTGGCTAAGTACTCTGTTAAAATATTGTAATCAAAGATTTGTGTTCTAGCTAGGTTGTAGACACTTGAGTCCTGCAACCCCCCTGCCTCTACCTCGGGTAAGACTTTAGCTGCTTCGTAGGTTTTGTCGAAAGGGTCGGTAGTTAGGGCTTTGTTGATGCGTTGTCGAAGCATTGAACCCTAGGTCTGCTAAGAGGTTGTAATTTATTACAGACCTACCCACTTTTTGGGTTGTCAATAAAACAAAACAATCAATGGGTAAAGGTTTTTCATCTCAATTAATTGAGGAGCACAAAGATTATGGTTTAGATAGGTGAATGTTTTTAATCGGGTAAAGGTTTTTCATCTCAATTAATTGAGGAGCACAAAGATTATGGTTTAGATAGGTGAATGTTTTTAATCTATAGAGATGATTGTAGAAATCAACTCCTATTATTATCTTTAACCATAAATGCTATTAGTTTTGGAAAAGAAGTATGAATTTTACAAGATTACCATGTTTAATAGAATTTAAAACATTGTTTTATTAAAAAAAACATTAATTGAATATCATATAATAAAGGAAAAATATTTGGATAATGTAAATGTTAACTTCACAATTAGTTGGTTGTTCCTCATTATTGCAATGTTCTTTTTAATTAATTTTTGAATTAAATTATGTAAGCAATTATGTTAGAAAAGGGCTTTGTGATTCATTTAAGAGGAATAGTGTGTAAATTTGTTATATTGAGAAAACTGAGGTGCATTTTATAGGTCATTATTGAAGAGACCGTGACAATAAAATATATAATATGTTTCTTTGTAAAGCATACTAGCATAAATTTATTTTAAATTGGAATCTTTTAAGCATTTAGAAATTTTCATATCAATTATTTTTTTGTTGGCTCTTGTGCTTAATAGATGACAATTAAAATTGGTATGAAATTAATAAAATATATAAGATGTATGTGTGTAAAGTATATTAACATAAATTTATTTTAACTTGAAATCTTTTAAGCACTTACAGATTTTCATCTCAAATATATTTTGATCACTCTTGGTGCTTAATAAATTTAAAGTTAAAATGAATTTAGGTTAGTATTATAATATATTAGTTTTAATAATTTTAAATCCCCACATGATTGTCTTCCCTTAAATAAGATTTATACAAGGTTTATTGCATGTGAATATTTATTATATTGAATATTGTTGATGCAACTTTAAGATTGATACCCTTCTTCTTACTCTATATAGATTTGTTAAATATTAATATTATTTGTATTAAATATTATTTTATTTTTTAAAATAAAAAAGGTGGAACCTGCTATATTAGATTAACCAAAAACTTTGACAAAATATACAGTGGCCTGGTTCTAAGTCACCAAAAATGCTGCCGATTACCGAAAACCAACATAAGTGGAGAGCAAATAACAGTTGTATGATAAAACAGGAAATAAAGTAGCATCTGTCCTACCCGGAGGAAACCAGGACATATGTCTATGGGCCAAATGAACATAAAACAGTAACACGATAAGACTGAAAACCAAGAAAGCATAAAAACCCAGGTACCCGGTGACGTGGACCCAGCCGGGATGGCAAATGCCTGCGCGTAGAGGGGGCACTTCCGCTGAGCTAGAACATTGGAATATGCATCGAGGAGAAAGTCCAGGCGCTGGCCCATGAGAAGGGCCCTATGCTCCAGGTCTGACATGTGGCCTCAGGGCTCGAACACCAGAGCCAGGTGCTCTGCACGGAGGAGAGAGCCATGCAGACTGCCACCCACATCGCTGAGGGGAACATTCCTCAATTCCCCTGTCGCACCACTTCCAACTTCGAACTCCCTCTGCTCCGCATCATCCCCTGCAGCCTTCCTCGCCGAGCAATTGTTATCCACATTCAACTCTACTCCAGTTGCCTGCATTTCGTGGCTGGTAGGACTGTTATCACCTGGCCAAGGAATTTCTTTAACAATGCAGCCGAGGAAATCGTCTTCCTGAGCCAAATTGGGTTTGCTTTCCTCCCAGTGAGTCGCCTCTATAGCGCGGGGCTCCTCTGCAGTCGACAGGTCCTCCATAAATGGGTCTTCCTCCACGAAACAGGTGGGAAACGCAACCTCAGCCCCAGCTTCCTGCCTGTCCCCTGGCTTAATTGTCATGGCTTTTCCACTACAGCCAGCTCCCGACTCTGCAATGGTGGCGAGCAACGTCAATTTCTCAGCCCGAGCCTTCTTTCGAAGAATGGAGGTCACCAAAGCCAGAGCACATTCCAATTTCTCTTTCCGTCGCCACTGCACCTTGTGGGCATTCCAGGCTGAGCCACGGCGAGGCCTGCCTCGCTTTCTAACCATAGTATCCGGGGAATGAATGAATGTATAGAGCGACTGCAGTGATAAGCTGAAAAGCCAGGACAAGAGTGGTTGCAGGTACAGAGCACAAGCAAACCGACTCTGCCTCGACACACACAAAGACAAACTGCCTGGAAAATCCTTACCAAAATGCAATGAAAAGGTAGTGAGCCAGGACAAGAGAAGTGCAGGACTGCACCAGAGCATCCAAGCGAAGAGCAGAGCCGAAGCAGGAGCAGTCCCACTTTGTCCGGGCTCATAGGAAAGCATATAACCAGAAGCCGAAGTCACCTATCCACCCTTAACCCCTATCATGCTAAGTGCGTAGTTGGTGTAAATGGTCGTGCAAGGGAGGAGTCCCTCCGTCGTATAGTTACAGCTATGGCCGTCCACCATCGTAAATGTAGACTTGTGGGTGGCAGCCATCGGCATTTATGCCCGAGCTTAGTGCTAATCCTGGTGTCACCGAATTGCCTCGTGTCACCCCATCCGGGGCTCATCCTTTATTATTTGTATTAAATATTATTAATATGACTTTAACAAATAATTATAATGATATTTGTAAGGTATCCATTTCCATTGAAATAATTTTAATATCTACTATTTAAAAATAAATAAATCATCACTCATTTGACTAGAAATTATTAATTAACCAAAAGGCCTCCTTCCCTCATGGCGTTAATGCTATTTATATTTAACAAATAAAATATAAAATAAAACATAATTTCCTATAAGTTCCAATTACGGGTTATTATTCTTAAAACAAGAAAGTGAATATTATTAATGTAATTATAAGCTTTAAAATTATTTTTCAAAAAGTTCATTATACATAAGCTTAAGATTTAATAGAATCATTATAATATATATATGTGAATTTTATGGTGAATACAAAGGAATTACATATCTCCCTTATACTAAGTTATAAAAGCATTTCTCAAGAAAATAAAAATTGAATAATTTTGATATTTTATAGCATTTAATCCATTTTTTTATTAACAATTATTAAATTCACCTATACAATAGTGGTGGTGGTTTTGATTTCGGTTTCGAGCCACTATCAATTTCACCCCTAAATAAATTAGGTGGATGTTCTATATATGTTTTTGTATATTTTGAATGAATTTTGAGTTACATGTGTAGACATGAATTAAGTAGTTTATGTAATTTTCTGTATATTTTTTGTGAGTCATTTCCACACCATTAATTAGATCCCCCATTAATTAGAGTTTATTTTTTTTTGTTTGTTAGTTTGTCCGTGACATGTGGGACTAACCCGTGGCTAAGAAATCGTGACTCAGGAGCATCTAAGCCGTCAAAATCACCCAGGGATCGCACCCGGCCTCAGCCACACCAACCCTTAACATGGCTAGATTTTTTGTCCCCACAGGTTTCAAACCGGTGACTTTTACATCACGGAGTGCCTTAACAACACACTTCGTCACCGACTGTCCTACACCTCGGGGACCCCCCATTAATTAGAGTTCGTTACAAAGTCAAATTAATTTTTATTTTGATTTTGATTGAACTTTAGGCTACACATACATGAGTGAACTATTGTCTTGGAAGTATTGTGTTGATGAACATTTGAGAAGATTGTACTCGATTTTTTAATCCTTATAATATGTCAATTTGACATAGACATTCAAGGTGCTTAGAGAAATAAATTTGGCCTATGCAAAATCATAGTGTTTAGAGAAAGAGATTTACCCTATGAAAAATCATACTTTATGGTGTACATATTATAATAGGCATATATAATATTTTAGCTATGAATGGATTGAGGCACCTCCACCACATGATCACCACAATGGTCATTAATTGGCATGGATGGACATGAAAGAAGGTTGATGACTAGAAGTTTCAGTTTTGAGCACCATTGCACGATGGCAAGGCACACCATGCACATGTCAGGTTCCTAACGTTGTTTTTGTTGACATGGTATTAGAGTCTCTACCGCCGCAGGGTAGAAATCTTGTCCACTGCCACTGCGTATAATAACATGTGGCTGACTTGCCGGCTATAAAGAGTTGTATGTTGTAATAAATAGTCATTTCTTATCTTTGTATTTTTTGTATCTACAAAGACTGCAATATTTTTGGCTTGTTTTCCAGTTTTGGTGAGGAAAGTGAAAAGATCCTCTGGATTTGTTGCTGACACCTTCTAGGCATTGATTCGAACGACATGTTTGCATGCTTATCCTGGTGGAGTTTTCATCATTCCATTAGATTTGACAATGTATATTGAGCCACTAAGATGAATACAACACAAACAATGCTTAGTTTAAGATATCTCATGCTCCCCTTCATTATCCATCTATTATATTTTACCACAAAATTTGCATGCTCTGTCGATTTTGTTTTTACCATGAAATTGGAATGTTATTACTATGTTGATTATGTTTTACCATGAAATTTTCATGTTGGTTGGGTGCATAGAATGAACCCACGAACAATATGGAAATTCATGAGGCGAACTATACAGTTTAATTCGATTCCCTTAATTCGCGTTGTTATGTGTACCATGGGAGCACGCCTACTACCTTCATGTCAGAAAGAAACTTTGCAGAACTGTCATGGATTCCCCCATGAGATCGCTCTACTTGGCCTTTCATGTGTCTCATGTACGAAGAGAGGACCACAATGCAGAGAGTTGCAACATCATGCCCCAGATCACTATTCTGATACCTATCATCATACCCAACAACATCTTCGCTACTATCATAGGAAGCAAGGGAAACACCATCAATTGACGCGACATTTTTTGAAGCAAAATTATTCAAGTAAGCATCCTAGTTAACATCCCTTACAGGTCCAATTCCAATTGTTCCAGTGTTTCCCTCAACACGATAGGTAAGAGAATTCCTATGCATAGTTTCATTTCTAGATCCAAAGCCTATTCCTTTTACTTCTCAAATCCATTGTGCACCGATCAATTCTTGGATCCATCAGCGCGCAAGGAAACTGTGTGCAACGTAGTGACAAAATACTACGCCCCATAATATGTGTCATTGAATCACTCAAGACTTGTCTCACAGCTCACAGGATACACGAACCGTTGCACATTGTAATATAAATGCTTTAAAGAACAATTTATAAATGCACAATAACAAACTGCTATGCTTAGCACATAAAATCAGAAATATGACAGAACTTGTCAACACACAAAATACTTGATATTAATAACTTCGGCACAGTGCACGAATACAAAATACAATAGCTAAGATGAGCTTCGACTCAAATGACTTATGCTGACTTTACAGGCATAGAGCTTGTGCTTAGAATTATTCACCTCCTCACTTGTTGTTGTTTCTCCTTCCTCTCTACCTCTCTTCTTCTTCTCTTCATCCTTGTCGACTAACTAAAGACTCAAAATTATATGGAATTCGACTGAGACTTCCTATAGAAGTAAAACTGACTCAACATTAAACACTACCATTAGTACGACTGACTCTTCAACTACTTAAACTAAACTTGAGAAAGATAAATATCGACTCAATTTATAGATTCTCTACATACCGACTGACTTTGAGTAAACGTGCGACATTACACTTGCAGACTGTCATATAGAATGGTTGTCAGATAGTTCGGTTGACTGAAAAAACTACTGACAAAATGATTGATAGACAAATTGGCGGAGACGTGAAGATCTCTCCGACTTGTAATTACTATTTCCAACACTCCCCTTTAATTACAAGTAGGTGGGATTACAAAAATTTTCATCAAAAATTTGAGTTTACATTTCGCTGTCACTCATTTTTTACTACGCAATCTCCCAAACTACTACGCATATGCTGAAATGCATCTCTTGCTAAAGATTTTGTAAAAATGTTCACGAATTGTTCTTTTGACCTGCAAAACTCTAAACAGATCTCTTTGTTTTTCACCAATTCTCTAATAAAATGATACCTTGTCTCAATGTGCTTAGTTTTATTGTGAAACACATGGTTCTTTGATAACATGATGGCTGAATTATTTCCATAGAATATTGTTGTTGGTTCTTGTTGTTCCTACAACAAATCTTTTAACATTTGTAATGTCCCCAACCGTCATCCCACTGGCCGGGAAAATGCTACTGTGCGGAACAACATCATTCTCATACTTATTTAATATCATGCATTTAAGTCATATTAAACACATTTAACTTAGAGTAAGCACAAGATTACTGCTAACATAAATAATCCCTGGCATTAACAATAATTCATGATTACAGTGGAATACATAATAATATTGCAAGAATCACAGACATGCATATACTTAAAATGAAGTACAAAATTAACACTTATCTTTTATTACTGGCGTAATTCCACCAACCACGTGCAGACCTTCCACGAACCTCCCAGCCTTAGACCATGCTGCTCATCACTCTCAGTAGTAGGTCACCCCCAAGCTGGGACTAAGCTCCACCCAAGGTAAGGAATTCTAGTCTAGGCTGAAGTTACAGGGAAAACTACACAGAATAACCGGAAGGATTCTTCCCATGATGCCTTCTTACGCCCACTACTCACAGACTCTCATTCCCCGCATGCCTGTTCCGCCTGGGAGTATACACCTTCACAAGAACAGTCCATCAGTGCTTCACCTCCCTCTCTGGGTCTTGGCAACAGGCTGGATCAAGAAGTCTTAGAGCTTCGTAGCTGGTGCTGAACTCTCTCTGGGAGAAAACCACTTCCCAGCAGAATCTCTCACATGGAGGGAGTTGCTCACATGCATGAAAACCTGCTTCTTCTACCACGGGCCTGACAACCCGCTTCTTCAGCACACCCTTCGACTCAATTCCAATTGGGTGAGGGAAACTGCAACAACATCAAGCACTCATTTGACATCAGGATGACGACCACAATAGAAAACGGGCATCGTCCTGCAAATGGCAATGACCAGATGCTAAAACACAGCACGCTCAGGAAATTATCCAGGTGTCGGGTTCTACAGAAGACACAAATCGACTCATGGTTTACTGGTTATAGGATGCGTGATAGGAAATTATGCAGAGGTCGAGGATGGAAGCCAAACGCAGAGACCAGACGAAATTTACAGGAATACACTGAACCATCACAGAGGTCTCATGGTTTCAATTTTCAGTGTTGTGTGTGATATGTAGAGCTCAGACGTAGAGGTCACACAGTTTGGAAAACGAACGGTCGAATGGAGAACGAACCCCCAACTTAGTTGCCGCTTTAGGTTTTAACCACATGCACCCAAGTCGACACATGTCTTCCTGGGGCTACATGCATTCCCTTTTGCACACTTGGAGCTGCATGGGTTTCCTCTCCCAGGACTTAGAACACAACATATATTTCACATGGATTTTGGAATAATATTAAAATATCATTCCCAAGGACCTCAGCCCGTAGGCTCAACACTTAGCCTCTCTTTCCAACCTTCCATCCCCCAATCCCTTACCCAATATATGGAACCTTAGTCCCCCATCACTCATTCATCATGGTCGGTCTGCACACAATGGTGTTTCTATTTTTATTAATGTTCTGCATGATTACATATACAAAAGCAGGCTCCCGGCCTTAACACTCAGGCTCTCCGGCCTAATAACACATAAGCCCACCAGCTTATATAAACTTGTCTCACCACCCTATAAAACATAATTACAATTCATAATGCAAGATATATACTTCATAGACGTGATTTACAACAGGGCTCATCCTTGAGGACATTACAATCTGCTCCCCTTATTTTTGCACTATCCTCGGTGCAACTTTACACTGCATCTACAAGCTTTTCAAAATTTTCAAAAAGATGCGGGTACTCTGCCCGCATAACATCTTCATGCTCCCATGTCATGTCCTCAGGACCATACCAGGTCCACTGGACCTTTACAATCCCTATAGTTCGATTCTAAAGCTGTTTGTTTTTCCTGTCCAATATGTGCACAGGATGCACTTGCAGGACACCTTCTTGTTCCACCTGAATCGCATTCCAATCGATAACATGATTATCATCTGGTATATATTTCTTATGAAATGAAACATGAAACACATTATGTACAGTCATAGATGCAGGTAATGCAACATATATGTAATTGGTCCAATCCTTTCCAGGATTTCAAATGGCCCACAAAATCTGGCTGCCAACTTGGCGCAACTTCCCAGCTTCAGGGAACTCTTGTTAGCTTTCACTTTTTGGAAAACATCATCACCCACTTTGAACTCTCTGTGGGTTCTGTTCTTATCAGCATAAATTTTCTGCCTGTCCTGGGTAGCTTTCAAATTCTTATTAATTTTTATCATTTGGTCCTCCATCTCCCTGAGCAACTCTGGCCCAACTACTGCTCTATCAGCTGGACTATCTCATCTCACTAGAGTATTGCACTTTCTTCCATAAAGTGCTTCAAATGGTATCATCTTCAACGATACATGATACCCATTGTTGTAGGCGAATTATACCAAGTGTAGGTAGCCTTCCCATCTTGATGGTTTGTCCATCACATACATTCTTAGTATGTCTTCTATTACTTTGTTCACTCTCTCTCTCTATCCATCAGACTCAAGATGATAAGTTGTACTAAAGTTTAGATTCATTCTAAATCCTTTGAACAATCCTTTCCATAAATTCGAGGTGAATTTCGGGTCTCTGTCGGACACAATCATTTTAGGAATTCCATGCAATCGTGCCACTTCCCTTATGAAAATATCAACAACATCTACTGCCTTGTGAGTAGTTTTCAGTGGAATAAAATGGGCAGATTTTGTAAGCTTGTCCACCACCACCATGATTGAATCATGCAACTTGCATGTTCAGGGAAATCCTATAATAAAATCCATCGTTACTACTTCCCACTTCCACTCAGGAATGGGTAAAGGTTGCAGCAACCCTGTTGGGTGCCTATGCTCAGCTTTAACTTTCTGGCACTCCATACATCTGGCAATGTATTCAGTGATCTCTCTCTTCATACCCAGCCAAAAGTAATGGATCTTGACCACTGCTACTGTTTTCTGATATCCAGGGTGCCCTACATAAGGCACATTATGTATCTCCTGCAAAATCATCTGTTTCAAGCACTAGACATTGGGTACAAAAATCTTGTTCTTGTACAAAAATATTCCATCTGATTCCAATTTATAAATTTCCATCTTCTATGGCATCTTACCCTGTTGTAGCTTGGCTACCAATTCCCTGTACTACAGATCTACATTTGCAACCTCTAGAATTCTGCTTTTAATATCAGTCTGATACATGCTAATGGTTGTAGCATGTAATTCATGCACCCTCCTGCTGAGTGCATCAACCACTTTATTCTTCTTTCCTTTGATATGCTTGATCTCGAGGTCGTACTCAAATAGAAATTCCAGCCACCTACTTTGTCTAGTAGTTAAGGTTGGTTGATCAAACAAACATTTTAGACCTTTATGGTTTGTTCTGAGTTCAAACTTCCTTCCCATGAGGTAATGTCTCAATTTCTTTAGAGCATGAACTATGGCAGCCAACTCCAAGTCATGGGTTGCATAGTTCTTCTCGTGCTCTTTTAATTTCCCGGACTCATAACAGATTACGAATCTATTCTGACTGAGGACCCCTCCCAGTCCTTATTTTCATGCATTAGTTCATACTATGAAATCTACATTTGGATCTATAATCCTCAGGATTGGAGCACTGGTTAACAGCTGCTTCAATCGCTAGAAACTTTTCTCACACTCTTTAGTCCACTGAAACTTTCCCCCCTTCCTTTGCAAGGAAGTGATAGGGTGAGCTATCTTTGAGAACCCTGCGATAAACCTTTTGTAATATCCCACTAGACCCATAAAGGATCTAACTTCCTCCACATTCCTTGGCACTGACCATTCTCTGATGGCCTCAACCTTCTCAGGATCCACGACGATCCCTTCTTCTGAAATAATGTGCCCCAAGTAATGGATCTGCCTTTGATAAAATGAGCATTTTCTCAACTTGGAATACAACTGGTGTTATCTCAACACTTGCAACACCATCCTCAGTTGTTGTTCATGCTCTTCCTCTGACTTGGAATACACCAAAATCTCATCCAGGAAGACTATGACAAACTTGTCTAGATAGTCCCTGAATACACCATTCATCAAGCACATAACAACAACAGGTTCGTTTCACAGCCCAAATGGTACCACTGTGAACTCGTAATGACCATACCTTGTTCTAAAGGTGGTCTTGCTGATGTCTTCATCTTTTATTCTTACCTAGTGATATCTCGATTTGAGATCTATCTTCGAAAATATTTCCGCACCTTTCAACTGATCAAAAAGATCGTCGATCCTCGGTAGAGGATATTTGTTCTTGACAGTTACTTTGTTCAACTGTCTGAAATCAATGCACAACCTCAACGTCCCATCCTTCTTCTTCACGAATAGGACTGGGGCACCCCAAGGTGACATGCTTGGGCGAATGTACCCCTTCTTTAGAATCTCTTCAAGCTGCAATTGCAACTCTTTTAGCTCTGACGTACTCATTCTATAAGGAGATTTCGACACTAGAGCTTCTCCAGGCATAAAATTTATAGAGAAATCGATATCTCTCTTCGGAGGTAGTCTAGGTACCTCATGAAATACATCTTCAAACTCTATTAGTACCGCATGGTCTCCAATCTTTGAGACTTCATATCTAGATGCTTTCTCCACACGGGCTGCAAACAATTGACAGCCTTTCATGTAGCACTTTTTCAACTGCATTGTTGAGATTTCTCTAACAACCACAACTCTGGGAATTCCTTGGACTGTTTTCCGATTCCCCTCCTCATCCAGGCATGTAAATTCCTTTTTATGATAGTCCAAGAGGGCATGGTGCTGGTCCACCCAGTCCATCCCAATTAAATAGTCATAAGAGCCTAAAGGCAAAATATTCAATTCATCCTTCGTGCTCAATCCCTTAATGTCCACCGGACAAGACTTAACCAACTCAGTGACTTTCCTCTTGGTTCTTGTAGCCAACTGCACTAGCCAAGACTTTCCATGTTTGATTCTTGATAAATGCAAACTTTCTACCACTCTAGGGTCTATATAACTATGGCTAGTCCCCGAATCAACTAAAATAGTAAATGGTTGGTTTATGATAATACCTTCTACTTCAATCATGTGCGACTGATACTTAGCTTGCTTGTTGTCTAGGGCTGGGTAGATCCTTGGAATTTTACTGCCCATGTCCTCCACTATTTCATCCTGCTAAACATTGTGGAGAACTCTTACTTTATCATTTATGTGGGGGCAATCCCTGTACCTATGGTTTTCTTTATAACCCCAACATTCCATAGGTGGAGGCCTTGACATTTTCCCATCCACTTCAACCTTCCTGGGCTCTCTAAGAGATGACTGTCCTTAAGGATTGTTTTTGAAAAAAGGGTGGTTTATTTCCCTTCTGCCTCTGTTCTTTCTTGAACTTTTTCTGGTCATCCCAAGCCTTTCGAAAGGTGGGATTTTATCTTTGTTGTTCAAATAAGCACTTCGCTCTTCTTATCATTTCTTCCATAGTCTTAGGATCATCATACTGAATCTTGTCACCAATGGGAGGTGGCAGTCCACTCAGATACGTATGAATCTTGATAGCCTCATCTTTGATGAATGGAACATACTTCAATAATTCCAAAAACCTTCGTTCGTATTCATCAATGGTCATGCTTCCCATCTTGAGTTCGAAGAACTCCTTCATCTTTTTGTCATAGTATCTTTTAGTCGGGTATTTCCCCTCGAAATACCTCTTGAATTCCTTCCATGTGATATATTTCTCTCTAATGTGTTGCACCTGCACAAGATGATCCCACCACATGGATGCTTTTCCTTTTAGTTGATACATCGCAATTCTTCCTTCTGCATGAGAGAAATAATTCTAAGGTTGGAAATATTTCCTCATACCAAGCAACCATGTTTCGACATCTTTGTCCTTCTTATGTTCTCCATCAAACGTAGGAGGCTTAATCTTATTCATCCCCCCTTTCAATTCATCCATTCCATATCTTCAGTGTTTTCTGGTAGGGGATGGGCTTGAACTACTATGTGATTCCTTACTGGAATGCTTTGGGGAGCGACGACGATGTCTGCTACCACTCCTCGATCTTCTTTTTCTCTCAGAGGTCCTGCGACTCCCTGTTTTGCTTGAGTCACTCTCCTTTTCCAATTTATTTTCTATTCTTTCTAGGCTCTTCAACATCTTTAAGTTGAATTCACCCTGTTGATCCCTGACCCTCATGAGATTTCGGCTATCGGCTCGACGAGCTTGGACATCTTTCAGCAATATTTCAATGATTTTTATCACATGCCCTTCCTTATCCAATTCTCTTCTGTACCCATAGGAGTTTGATCCTTCGACTCCCAAGTTGACATCCCTTCCTTCTCTTTCATTCTCTGAATTGGAGGCAATCCACACATCTTCCATTTCTATACTCGGCGTCGATTCGTGGCTGTCCTAACACTCATTGAACTCTACACACACAAAGTGCAGTCAACCGAAGTTTGTCAGGCCTTAAACCCTTAATAAAACTACAACATTCATAAACCAACGCGAATAAGAAAATGTTTCGATTCAATGAGTTTTCTGATCTCTGTTTGGCTCTGCAATTTTCGGGTGATATCTCCCTCTTTCTTAGCCCCTACCCTTGTAACCAAAGGTCGTGACCAAATGCTAGACTACTAGGTGCTACTCGGGTTTTCTGTCACACCAACTACGACAACTAAATTTTTATGTTTTTTGCCTTTTCTTTGAGGGACAGAATCCCTGAATTTCTATGGGGCCTAGTGAAGACCATCCCTTCCCTTATCCTCCTCCAAGCGACCAAAATCTGGCTTTAGCGCAACCTCCTTTCACAAATCGCAAGTTTGAGAGTCAAGGCTCTTGACTCCTCTTTCTCCAAACGCCAATACCCGAAATCCAATACGGGTATGGCTCCCTTCTCACTAGCACCTGCTACATATAACCATAGGCTAGGCTAAACACTAACACTACTCGTAACTCGTGACTTCACGAGTTGGAGTGTTGAGCCTTCGTGCTCCTCCTTTGCGAATCCCCGAAACGCAAAAGTTCAACGTTACGTGGACTGTGCCAAAGCGACGCGTACATGCCACTTTCCTCCTTTGCTGTACTTTTCTTACGAGATGTGTCGCTGTCGCCCATCGCATGAGACCTCGGCGCTCAGCATTTCACGACCTTAGCGATCAAGGTGCAACTTCTTCACCCTTCAAAACCTCGAAACAAGATAAGTCAACAATGGGTTGACTCTTTCCCAGGCGACATGTGTCCACCACCTGTCAACCACGTGGTCCCCACCTAACGGATGTGCCCTCCTTGATGGATGGCTATGATCAAATCGTGACTTCGCACATCATGAGTTCGAACAGTATGTTCTTTGACCTTCTTTCTCTACGAGTCAGCGAAATGTTGAGCTCTTGCCATGCATCCTCTACAATGGACGACTTGATTTCCTCTTTGAAGAGTTCGAGATTTCGTGACTCGCATGTTGTAAGGTTCTTTCCTTCAAACCCCTGACTCCCGAAATGCCAAAATATCCCTCTAGACGATCGACGGTTGTGATCCAATCGTGAATTCGCATTTCGTGAATTCTCATGAACTCACCCTTTGACCATTTCAAGTTATGAGTCAACGAAAGGCTAATCGCTCTCCACGTGTCCTTTCCGATGGACGGTCCTGACGAATTCGGGATTTCTCGTATCACGATTTCCACACTCCTATGCAACTCCAAAGGGTTTTAAGCCTTGTGCAAGTTCTCCAGATATAACGGTCGTGAGGGTTCTCCTTTCCTCCCAAACATATCCTATGGCTTCAACACTTCTGGTGTGGAGTTCTCTCTCTCCCTGTGGCCATATACCACACCGGTTGTAGTTTTATAATACCGCTACACCTCCTGAGCTTTGTAACATGGTTAAGTAGTCTGTTGACACTTAGAAACATTCTGAGGTCTGAAATTAGTCCTCCAGACACAATTTCTTCTCAAAACCTCGGTCCAAAGACCGCTTATCCGACCCATCCCAGCTCAACGTTGAAATAAGGCTCTGATACCATACTGTAACGTCCCCGGTCATCATCCCACTGGCTGGGAAAACGCTACTGTGCAGAACAACATCATTCTCATACTTAATTAATATCATGCATTTAAGTCATATTAAACACATTTAACTCAGAGTAAGCTCAAGATTACTGCTAACATAAATAATCCCTGGCATTAACAATAATTCATCATTACAGTGAAATACATGATAATATTGCAAGAATCACAGACATGCATATACTTATAAATTAAGTACAAAATTAACACTTATCTTTTATTACTGGCGTAATTCCACCAACCACGTGCAGGCCTTCCACGAACCTCCCAGCCTTAGACCACGCTGCTCATCACTCTCAGGAGTAGGTCACCCCCAAGCTGGGACTAAGCTCCACCCAAGGCAAGGAATTCTAGTCTAGGCTAAGGTTACAGGGAAAACTGCATAGAATAACTGGAAGGATTCTTCCCAGGATGCCTTCTTACACCCACTACTCACAGAATCTCATTCCCCACATGCTTGTTCCGCCCAGGAGTATACACCTTCAGAAGCACAATCCATCAGTGCTTCACCTCCCTCTCTGGGTCTCGGCAACAGGCCAGATCAGGAGGTCTTAAAGCTCCGTAGCTGGTACTGGACTCTCTCTGGGAGAAAACCACTTCCCAACAGACTCTCTCACCTGGAGGGAGTTTCTCACAGGATTGACAACCTACTTCTTCTACCATGGGCCTGACAACCCGCTTCTTCAGCACACCCTTCGACTCAATTCCAACCGAGTGAGGGAAACTGCAGCAACATCAAGCACTCAGTTGACACCAGGATGACGACCTGTTGGGCTCCAACAACTCCCCCTATATTTTTACAAAATTTAAAGGGCCCCTATTAGAATCTTGATAATTATAATGAGCTACAGAATCAACCTTTTCAAATAGTTCCATACCTTTACTTGCTTTGAGACATTTATTACAAGATTATATGTCAAAAGTTAGAAACGAGCATAAAAATCTCAATTTAAACAAAAACGTTAATTTTTATCAAATGTTTACTTTCGTTTAAATTATGATTAT
>JZKD02S2289761.1:239605-251212 GCA_000966675.3 Picea glauca
GAACAGTCGCCATCCCTGAGACCTTAAATGGTTAAAATCGATGGGAACCTGGGCTTGAGCGTTGCTTATGTGTCTTGGAGGTCCTAACCATTGCAGGGTAGGACGGGTGGGTAGTTAGTCTTGTTTATTGTCATTGATCGTCATTCAATGCATCCAGATAATTGATGTGTGTCTTAGGTCATCATGTTGTGTTCGTCGTTGTATGTGTCTTGTTCGTCGTCAGGTGGCGACGCAGAGTATAATGTCTTGTTACCTTGTAAACACGCACAAAAAAAAAATAAAAAAAAATTTATGCACTTGTTATAAGAGGTTTGTCGTCATAACGAGGAGGAGCGTTACATATGGTATCAGAGCCGGTTCAAACCGCGACTTGGGATCTCTATGGATTTCGCTGACATGATTTGATTATACTGTTGCTAATAGATTTGATTGTGTGCGTGCAGGTAATCATGGTTAGAGGACACCGCGGAGGTAGACGACGGGGTGTTGGGGGAGGAGGTGCGACGCCTCCAGTAGCATCCACACCTGAGGGGTCTAACCCCCAGGGAGATGAGCAGGTTCTCGGACAGGAGAAGATAGCAGTTGGTGATGTAGTCGAGATGATGAGATCCTTTCAGCACATGTCCGAGGCACTAATCAGCCATTTGGACAGAGATGAGGCTAGAGCGTCGGCACCCGCTGAGGTTCCACCACATGGTCAAGTCGGTACTGGTAGCATACACCGCAAACTCTAGAAGGTCAAATTTCTCGAGTTCCTTGGTGCCCCGGATGGCGCAGCCGCTAAGGCATGGTTGGAGAACATGGCGATGTGCTTCATACTTCGCGATTATACCTCCAACATGAAGGTCCACATGGCGGTCTTTCAATTGAAGGGGAGTGCTCTTCTATGGTGGAAGACGCTCCTACCCCAGCTAAACATGGCCATTGAAGACGTGTCATGGGAACTGTTCGAGGAACGATTCCGAGAGAGGTACCTTTCAGAGGAATTCATTGAGCGTCAACTCGATGAGTTCAACGCCTTATGACAGGGAGGTTGTACGGTGCCCGAGTACGAGGCACATTTTATGGAGCTACTCCGGTATGCTCCACACCTTAACACTGAAAAACATAAGGTCAACAGGTTCGTGTTTGGCCTTAACAACAACCTACGTGAAAAGGTTAGGATTTTGATGCCTCAAACGTTGCATGATGTCATCCAGAAGGCCCTCATAGCAGAGGAGGAGCTTATCAGTGGGGGTCAGACCAGGACTCCAGCGAGACCAGCAGGGCAAGGTTCATCTAGAACATAGTAACACCAGACACCAGCGAGACATACGCTGGGAAATCGTGGCTTCTAGAGGGGATCCACTTTCACTACACCTCGGCGATCGCCGCCTCAGCAGTGGACACCTTATCGGGGACCACCGCATCAGTAGCAGCGTCGCCCATAGCAGCAGCAGTTTAGGCCTGTTCAGTAGAACAAACTAGGGTTCCAGGCTGGTGGGCTGTCATCTTCTACTTCGGGTACCAAGACTACTGGGCCGAAGAAGGGGTGTTGGATGTGTGGGGAGCCACACTACCAGTGCGACTGTCCTATGGAGAGGACCTGAGCATTCGGATCAGCAGGACCCACTATCGTGGGAGATATGGGCAAGGCCCATCAGATTCATGTAGTGGTGAATAACTGCCAGGAAGAGCATCAGTCGACTGTGCTCAAGATGACAGGTATCGTCGCTGAATAGATCCTGGTGCTACCAAGAGTTTCATTTCTGGTGTAGCACTAAAAAGGATTAAGGTAAAGGCAGTCGAACAGGATAAGTTTAGCTTCGTAGAGATGGCTTCAGGAGCCAAACAGAAGGTTGGAGGAAAGGTTAGGGGTTGTTTCCTTAACTTGGGAGAGTTTGTCACAAGGGCCAACCTATACGTCACGATCCTAGGATCTTATGATGTCATGATTGGTATGGATTGGTTGGAATCATATGAGGTGATACTCAACTGTAAGATGAAATGGTTGAGATTGGTTGATGACGAGGGATAGATACGTGTGATTGTAGGATGGAACCAAGGAGTTTCCCTGAGGTTAGTCTCTTCCTTACAGCTACAGAAGAGTATGCGCAAGGGGTGCAAGCTTTATGTGATCCTTGCGTTAAACGAAAAGGGAGTAGTGGAAGGTTTAGAACACTTTCCGATGGTGAGAGAGTTTACAGATGTATTTCCGGAGGAGTTACCTGGGATGCCACCGGAGAGAGATTTGGAGTTTACCATAGACCTAAAACTGGGGACTAAATCAATAGCAAGAACGCCTTATTGGATGTTGACCCCAGACTTACAAGAGTTGAAAATGCAACTGAAGGAGTTGCTGGACCTGGGACTGATACATCCTAGTGTGTCACCGTGGGGTGCACTAGTTATTTTCATACAAAATAAAGATGGATCATGGAGGCTTTGCATTGACTACCATCAACTGAACAAGGCCACGATCAAGAATCAATATCCCTTGCCGAGAATTGATGATTTGTTTGATCAAATGAAGGGTGCGACGATGTTCTCCAAGATTGATTTATGATCAGGGTATCACCATTTGCGTATCAAGGAGGATGACGTCCCTAAGACCGCCTTTAAGATGAGGTTTGGACATTACGAGTTTCTTGTTTTACCATTTGGACTGACAAACGCCCCAGGGGTATTTATGAGTTTGATGAACGGGGTGTTCCGCGAGTACTTGGACAAGTTCGTCCAAGTGTTCATTGATGATATTTTGATTTACTCTCGTACAATGGAGGAGCATGAAGATAACTTGCGCTTGGTACTACAGTGTCTGTGAGAGAACAAATTGTATGGGAAATTGTCCAAATGCTCTTTTTATCAATCGAGGATTCACTACTTAGGGCATGTCATCTTTGACGAAGGTATCGCCGTGGATCCAGCCAAGGTCGAAACTATTATGGAATGGCCTACATCGACGAATGTCATGGAAGTGCGTAGCTTTATGGGTTTAGCATGATACTATCGATGGTTTGTCGAGGGATTTTCAAAGATAGCAAATCCGATCACGGAATTGCAGAAGAAAAACAAGAAGTTTTTTTGGACCGAGAAATGCACGGAATCATTTCGGAGGCTTAAAGAGTTGTTGAAGACAACGTCGATACTAAAGGTCCCTGACATGGATGCGGACTTCTTGGTATGTACAGACGCATCCAAGGAAGGCTTAGGCGGAGTCTTGATGCAATACGGACGAGTAATCACTTACATTTCAAGGAAACCGAGAAGGCATGAGGAGAACTACATGACACACGATTTGGAGTTATTAGCCATCGTATATGCCTTGAAGGTTTGGAGACACTACCTTGTTGGACAAAAATTTGAACTAAAGACTGATCATTGTGGACTACAACACATTTTTACGCAAAGCGACCTGAACATGGGACAACGACGTTGGTCGGAATTTCTTAGCAAGTACGACTTTGAGATTACTTACATAAAGGGAACAGTGAACCGAGTGGAAGATGCTTTGAGTTAGAGACCACACATCTTTTCAGTGTTGCCTCTTTAGACGAATCTATGTGAGAAGATTCTCACTTTATAGCATGATGATGACTGGTACAAAGAGGTCGAGGGTTTTATTAGACAAAACACAATGATGGTACCACGATATGAGGTATTTTAATTTGATAGCGATGGGTTATTGAGGTTTAAAAGTCGGATTTACGTACCGCCAAATGACGAGTTGAGGATGTTGATCCTGAGTGAGGCTCATAGAGAAGTTTACATGGCTCACCCAGGAGTCACGAAGATGAGGGCAGACCTTAAACCCTTATTCTTCTGGAGAGGAATGAAGGCCGACATAGTTAACTATGTGGCTAGATGTCTAGAGTGCCAGCAAGTAAAGGCTGAACATAGACACCCAACAGGATTACTACAACCACATGCCATTCCCGAATCGAAATGGGAAGTTATTTCGATGGATTTTATTGTTGGATTGCCACTGATGGCAAGGATACATGACTCGATTTTTGTAGTAGTAGACACTCTCACGAAGAGTGCTCACTTTATTCCTGTGCATACGACGTATCAGGCACCTGGCATTGCTAGAGTTTTCATCAGTGAGATTGTGAGGCTGCATGGCGTGCCTAAGAGGATTATATCTGATCGAGGATCAATGTTTACCGAACGATTTTGGACAAGTTTCCAAGAGGCCTTGGGAACCCAACTTAACTTTAGTACTGCGTATCACCCTGAGAATGACGGACAGACTGAACGAACGAACCAGACCTTGGAGGACATGTTGTGCATGTATGTGATGGACCAACAAAAGCGTTGGGAAGAATTCTTGCCACTAGTGGAGTTTGCTTACAACAACAGTTACCAGAGCACCATTAAGATGGCACCTTTCGAGTTTCTTTACGGGCGACCTTGTCGAATGCCCTTGAGTTGGGATCGGCTTGAGGATAGGGTCTTGGCGGGACCAAAAGCGATCCAAGAAATGGAAGAGAAATTTCAAACCATAAGACAAAGGATTAAACAAGCACAGGATCAACAGAAGAGTTATGCCAATGCGCACCGAGTCGACCGTAGTTACGAGGTCAGCGATCGAGTCTTCTTGCGGGTTAAACTGCATAAGAGTTCGATCAAGTTTGAAAAGGGAGCTAAAATATCTCCTAGGTTCGTGGGACCTTTCGAGATTGTGGAGAGAAAGGGGCTCGTGGCCTATCGACTAGCCTTGCCTGATTCTTTGAGGCGTATGCATGATGTTTTTAATGTATATGTTTTGAGACATTATATTAGTGATCCTACGCATGTTATTAACATGAGTTCCTTGCAGGTATCAGACAAGGGAGCGCTCACGGTTGAGCCGGTCCGCATCTTAGATCATCGCGTTCGACAGCTACGACATCAAATGGTAGATCAAGTTAAGGTCCAATGGGACAATTATAGTCTGCACTCGACGAACTGGGAGGACACATATGATATGCGCCAACAGTTTCCATTTTTGTTTGATAGATAGACATATCATACTGTGATACACTTATTTAAGCATTTATACTGAGAAACCTCGGGACGAAGTTTATACCAAGAGGGGGTGTATGTAACATCCTTCTCTGGCGCACTGAGAAAACTTATTCTTTGAGGACACTTGCTCGCAAGTGATCCGGACTATTATTATATTAAAACATGTTTCCTTGATTATGATGTGTTATGGTAGATGACATGATGTTTTACTGCACCGACATAGACAGGTGCTATTGACTCGGTTTTACTGAGTGTGTAGGGTTTTGTACCTTGAGGATGCAGAGGCATCGATGGAACCCCTTGGACTCTGGATTGAGTTAGGGAGTGTGCTATTGGGGTTTGATTGTTTTACTGTGATTTTAGTACATTTGATTAGATTATATGATGTGGACATGTTCTGACATGATTGTTGATGATGCAGGCTGACGATAGCTTGCTGACCAGACTCACATATGGAGTAAAGGGGCCACACACGACTACCAGAGAGGTTGAGGGAGAGGTGTGGATAGTAGCCCTGCCACAGCCTACTAGCACTCCCGTCATGGCTCGAACTATAGTTTAACAATTACCTAGTTCGAGAGGACCAACGATGTTGCGAGGGTAGACTATGACAGTCGCTCGTGATGATTCTAAGGGGCACGCAATAAGGCGGGGGCCTTATTCCTTAGAATCCCTTAGTCTCCCACAAGTTCACCTAGCGGAGTGTTGACTCCAGGGGTTATTGATGTCTACTAATCAGTGAAGAGACGAGTGGCACCCTTGGAGCATGTGGTGCATCCTGAAGGGCACGTCGCACAAAAGAAACACAAGAGGCGAGTGGCACCCTTGGAGCACGTAGTGCGTCCTGAAGGGAACGTCATACAAAAGAAACACTAGAGGTGAGTGGCACCCTTGGAGCACGTAGTGCATTCTGAAGGGCATGTCGCGTTGATGATGATAAAGGAACGAACCTAGATGGTCGTAATATAGACAACACATTAAGAAATTTTAAAACAACTTCCCTAATTAAATGTCACCCAGTTCAGAATTTAAGTCTCAAGTCTGAAACTTTGCTAGGGGTAAAATTTTGTCTACCCTTGAGAAAACATCTCTAAAAAATTAAAGTAGTAAAATTTAAAATAAAAACCCTTTAAGTAATAATTTTGGTCTTCATAAATTTTTGGGGTAAATGAAGAGAGAAAGAAATTAATTAAAAGTTGTGGATATAAAATATAAAGAAGAATTTAATTATTTTTATTTTTTGATAGTTTAAAAATATGTTGAATTAATAATAAAAGGGGTTAAATTGCAACTATCGTTTTTAGCTCTAATAAAAAAGGGAAAGAGGAAATTATAACATTTAGGAAACTAGGGAATGGAGGTAACTTAAAAATGGAAAGAGGAGAAGTTATGGTAAAAAGAGAGGTCAACTTAGTAAATAATTTGCATTCAAGAACCTTCTAATTTTGAACTGACTTAGCATTTTCATTTGAGGGAAAGTATTTAAAACCTGTGAGGGAATCTAGGGACACCTACGAGTAAATTTAGGAGTAACTCTTGGTGGGTGAGGGAAACGAGACATTTATTAATTTAAAGAAAATAATTATTGGAGGAAAGTGGGGGATGGACGACACATGTACGAAGGAGAATTATTAGAAGATTTTTGTTAAAACTTAAATTAGATGAGATTTAGGGAAAGTTTGGATGTTTTGAAACTCTATAAAAGAGAGAAAGGAGGAGGAAGTAAGGGGATCGGTTGTTAGCGTAACGTTACGCTGCCGGATTTGTCACTTGACTGATTACTTGTGGGGAGTTGGGATTTCCCAGCTCGGATAGAAGTGGTAGCTTGGCCTTGCGAGGTGAGCTGGGAGATAGACGTACCATCTGGATATTGTGTGGCCCCTTTGCGGCTCGGGGGGATAAGGGGGAAGTAGTGTACCCCTAATGATTGGCTGGGAGGTACCGATGAGGTCTCGATGGTCGGCAAGCGGGATCGGCATGGAGCGATGGACGACACCTGGAGCAGGCATACAGGCAAAGGTATGCCCTTCGGTTGATTGATAGACTGTGTAGGATGTATGATTATATCTGTAGGTGTTTTACTTGTGAATGCATTTGGTTTCTTGCACAGGAAATCCGATCCTCTACCCTGATTGATTTTGTGACGGACCTTGATTATC
Source organism: Picea glauca (assembly GCA_000966675.3). NCBI lineage: Eukaryota > Viridiplantae > Streptophyta > Pinopsida > Pinales > Pinaceae > Picea > Picea glauca. The sequence goes on from JZKD02S2289761.1 coordinate 246,754, forward strand.
TGAATCGATTCTTGAAGATATATGTCTGAATTTTGACTGCAGTTGCATGTCTAAAATGCATTTTGTTTAGAATTTGTGTACTGTAATTTTATGTAATGAAATCCTTAAGTTAGGAATTACGTAATGTAGTTTATGCAAGGTAATTTTGTTTAAAAATTGACTGTAATGCATATTCTGTTTAGAATTTACATGCCTGAATTTTGATCGAATTTACCTGCCCGAAATATACAATGATGCTTGGAATTTACAGGTCTAAATGCATCATTGTCCGAATGAATGAATAGCGTCATTGTTTAGAACACGGAGATTCTGTTCCAACCCTTCCTTTATACCTGTAGCTCAACCTTTAAACAAAATCGTGGAGCCCTATCATTTTTAAATAGGGGTTTTTATGTGTTCAGACGTGGTGGTTTCCATTGATTAATCGCACCCCTTCGCCTCTATTTACGATATTAAAATCACATCACTTCGCCTCTGCATACAGTTTATGATGAGTAGCATTGGAGTGATGATAGGCACAGACGGTGAGTTTCGTAAGGTCTTCTCAGTAGTCATTCAATTAATTAAACTAGCAATGGTATTCTATGTCTGCGCTCATACATGCTTGATTAAGATCGCGACCATGATTCCTCACGCAAATCACAAGCGACACCTTTGTCAATGTATTTATATCTTCGCCTTTACTGAATATCCATTGTAAACCCTCCACCTATTGCCTTACTGTTGAATTCACCAAACGTAAGAGATGCTTATGACTCTCTCCTGCGCACATGATGTCAAGGTAGAGCGAGGTCATCCATGTGCACAGGATATGTGGGATGCTAAGTTTAATTTCAGATTTAAATTAAACACTGGCATTCGGTAGAGATTAAGTATGCATATCAATGTCAATGTCATTTCATCGTACAGTTGTCAATTCATCTCATCATACAGTTGTTGGACCTTTGTTGTGTCATTTCTTCACAGAGCTTCGGGTGGACTCACTGAATTATCGCTGCACCAAACGTTTATTCAGCAATTGCTTGTCTTCAAATACATGGTGAATATCGTCCATGGGATCTTATCCCATCCAACGATTTATAGTTTGTTAGAATGAATTCAATACTTGGCACAGGCCTGAGCGAATTCAATTTAAAATTTTCCTAGCATTGTGAAATTCAAATATACATGGGCAGATTCATCCATATGGCATGGCCAATGGCACATTGCCATGGGTTCATGAACCCTTGTAGAATGGGCTTATGGATGGCGACCTGCAGATAGCACTATGACCATACATACTGATACCAAACCATGGCTCTAGCCTCCGTTCATGTTTGAAGGAGATTGTCTTGCTTCTGTATGCCTTTCATTACAGTAATTGATTTTGATCCATTATAGTGCTCACGTGGGTAACCAACGGATCCATGATTTAACTTCCAGTGCTCAAATCTTCACTCTGATCACCAAGCCACTGTCTCCCTTGCTAACCTCGATACACTAACAGCAGAATCCTCCACCTGTTGCCTTGCTTTTATTTTTGTATAAAAAAGGGGGGGGGGCTAAAAGTTGCCTATAGTTGTGCTTGGATCTGAGTGTCTCATTTAAGACTGCCAGAGTCCAAAATCTATTTGGGCGCATTAATCAGAGAGAATCCTCATGTTTCATCAAGTCATGATTTAATTCAGAGCCTTATTTCGTCAATAATACATAATTTTATGACCAATAGATAGAGATGTAAGATTTATGATTCCATTTATTGAATGAGGAATGGTTGTGATGGGTTTTAGTAAACCGAAGGTTAATTACTTATTCAATCTTATTTTTAAGTGTTTTTTTTTAAACTACTGTAACAATTTCCTTTGATTTTAATTTAGGGTACTTATTATAGTAATATTATTTGGAGTTTTATTTAATTATTGCAGAAATAATTACTTAATGTAAATGTAACAAAATAAGTATAAAACTTGGTAATGATGATTTGGTTGAAAGTAATGCTCTATTGACATTAGTATAAACGTTTTATTGCTAGTTAGCTATGATGGATTGGTTACATGATTAAAAAGGGACCTAAAAGTTGCCAGTAGTAGTTTATATGTTATGCCAACTTAGGATGCTGGCCTCGATAAACTAGACTTGAATTTAGAAGTGCAATACTGTGATTTAGATTTTAAAGCTAACCCAATTTAAGGTCAGACCTATCGCATTAATCATCTTGTCTTGTAGTTTGATTAAAGGTACTCACCCAAGCAACACTGTAGTAGTAGTGAGTAAATTAAGTTAATAATGATTCACTATTTCAATTTGTTGTACTATAGATAACTTTGCTAATTGCGATAGTGATGGTTGTGTTAATGTCATGATTATTGCCAAACTTGCTATAATAATTGTCATTGTCTTGTAATGTGATTGTTATTATTGCAAAGTTATGGTAATTTAAAATGCAATGGTGTTGTCGTTTTATGGTAACGATATTGTAGTTTATTGTTAAGGATAACGCATAAGATGAACTATGGTTGTTATCTTTGCAAACGTATTATGATCTAAATGTAATGTGTTCATTATTTTACGGTAATGATATCGTAAATTTTATTGTTAGTAGTAAAACATATATAGTGTAATGTCCTTGAATTAAGTATGATAAGTTATCATGAGTTAGTAAATGGGGATTGCATTTAATTAAATTTACATTATTTTTAAGGTTGGACTTGGTAACCTGTCGACTAACGGAAATTAAACGAAGTGATTGATCTGTACTTGTTGCCAATTGAGTCATAGGTAATGTTGAGTCTTAACTAATGGTTGGTTATTGTCAGTGTCCTTCTGACTTGTGCCTTCTGTAGAGGACGCGGTCGTTCATTAATTTTTGTTATACTTGGTTGTGAACAATTTATTGTTGGGTCTGCTTATGTCGAGTGGGATGTAGACACCTCCATGTTCCTCAGAACAGTCGCCAACCCTGAGACCTTAAATGGTTAAAATCGATGGGAACCTGGGCTTCAGTGTTGCTTATGTGTCTTGGAGGTCCTAACCATTGCAGGGTAGGACCGACGGGTAGTCAGTCTTGTTTATTGTCATTGATCATCATTCAATGCATGCAGATAATTGATGTGTGTCTTAGGTGATCATGTTGTGTTCGTCATTGTATGCATCTTGTTCATTGTCAGGTGGCGATGCAGAGTATAATGTCTTGTTACCCTTGTACACACGCACACATACAAAAATAAAAAATAAAAAATAAATCTACACTTGTTATAAGAGGTTTGTCATCGTAACGAGGAGGAGTGTTACATACCCATTCTCTAGATGATTTCTTAAAGGAAATCTAAAATCTCTAAACCATGATAAAACTTCCAATTTTCAAAGAAAATAAATAGCATGGTCAACTATTTACCTGTATTGCAATTAACCTCCAGTATCACCCCACTCTCTTTGTCATCAAGAAATCTATAATTGTATTATTATTTAAAAGTGGCATAAGAGGGTTGAAAGCACTTATGTGTGGGAAGTGTGTGTAAACCCGTCAGGGTACTGAATGGGATCCCTGGCAGCGGGTAAATGCACACATGATACCAAGACAACTTCGTCGGGGTACTGAACAAGCCTGCTGGCAATGAAGCAATGTCAGGTCGAGAGGTAGAAGGTATATGTTTTTAAATTAGCTTTTATGGAAGTATACATCATGTGGATACAACTATTGGATGGGATTAAAGCATTTGAGTGGGTTAAATGACATATTTGTCGAGGCTATCAACGTCTGCTGGCAGCAGTGGCTCTGTCAACGGTATTGAAGTTCTTTTATAAACATCGTGACTCTTTGATTAAGACATTATTTCAGGTTATAATCCCCTGCAAAGAAAATTCTATTGTCTGGTTATAACATTGAGCTTATCCTAATACCATATGGTCTCAGAGTGAATTTATTTCGAGCTTAAATCATTTTATCAGTCTTATTATTTTCTTCCGGAGATGAAATCTTATTAGATCAAAGATAACTGCTTCGCCCAGTAAGTCGCCATTTGTTGGGCCCCAACAACTCCCCCTATATTTTTATAAAATTTAAAGAGCCCCTATTAGAATCTTGATAATTATAATGAGCTACAGAATCAACCTTTTCAAATAGTTCCATACCTTGGCTTGCTTTGAGACATTTATTACAAGAGTGTATGTCAAAAGTTAGAAACGAGCATAAAAATCTCAACTTAAACAAAAACGTTATTTTTTATCAAATGTTTACTTTCGTTTAAATTATGATTATGTGTTCATTATTTTGCTCATTAACAAGTTTGACTATTTTGAATAATGTGTTCAATACTTCATGAAATAATATCTTGGTTGGTTTCTCATTTTCATGAAATCATTTGATGATATTAATTAATTAAATTCTTTTTTCATTTTGCATCTCATTTCAAAATAATAATAATCAAAGAATTATCTATCATTTGTTTGATTTTGTAAAAAACCAAAATTAATATTTTTT
>JZKD02S2289761.1:270720-281522 GCA_000966675.3 Picea glauca
TTTATAAAACAAACATTATACAATCCGGTGACATATTTTATAAAACAAACATTATACAATCCGGTGATGAATTAGTGTTTATCACTGCTTTTTGTTATTTAGTATTTACTGCATCGCGTAGAGAATCCGAACCATTGTTGCTTGTAGATCAAGATATTACCCAACAATATCGACGCCTGTACAACAGCCACCCTCCACCCTCTTTTGCTGTAGCTTTTTACATATATGACAAAATCCAAGGCGAAGACATTAGCGGGAAACAAAACTGCGGGGCTGCTATGCAACTGTATATGCCGATCTTCCTTCTGTGTACTCGTGAGCCATTAGAGGATTGATCGGCCAAACAAGCCAAAATGGTACGTTGAAAAGGGAGGCTATCCGATGCGAGCTTCAGCGGAGATCTGGGTTCGTGGTCACATGGCAGAGCCTGCTTGGCCGCGGCTGAGAAGACGATCTCCTTTGTATGCGGTGGGTGGAGGGGCGTATGAGAGACGTGAGGGCTCTTCTGACCCATTCTCCTTCTACACCGCCTATTCTTATCAGCGAATTCGTCATGGTAGACCTCCTCGCATTCAGATGAGACTGCGTAGAAGAAGGAGAATTATTACTATTTTTATGAAGACTGCAACGGAATGAACCTGGATGATTCGTCGGTGAACACATGCACGCCTTCTTGGTGGCACCGCCATTTGGTGAAATAGGGAGGCCTGAGGATCGAACCTGCGACGCGGATCCGTCGAAGGAAAAACTGATAGAAGACGAAGCGGCGGCAGAAGCAGAAGAAAAGTAAGAAGAGTCGCCGGTAAAGGTAGCACGAGTGGGCGAGAGTATTCTGTGGACAGCAAAGTTAAAAGCGGAGGAAGATGAAGGCGAATTGGAATGGCGTGTGGGAGAGTGGGAACTGGGAAGGAAAAAGGCGAGAGGCAGCACAGGGGCGCTAGACCTTCTTCTTGCCTCCATTTTGAGAGGCAGCAGTAGGGTTTGCTACTGAGCTCGGCAAACCGAGTATCACTGACGCGCTTGATTTATAGAATAGAATTTACCAAGGTTGGTTACTTTTACGCCCATTGATTTATTAATTCCAAGTATTTATCTCGCTGAGGAATATGACTTTGAAAGATGGAAAGTGGCCTTCACTGTTGGTAGAAGCCGCGCACTGTTGAGAGCTTATTCCATTTTTTTACTTCCATTACACTTGGTAATTGTTAGTTAGTGAAGAAAGACGATAATAATAATCGGTGTATGAAATCCTTTTATTTGTGAGATATAGTTGATAACTTTTATTTCCATCTCATGGATACTTGGTAATTGTTTGTCAATAAATAATAATAATAATAATTGGTATATGACATCTTTTTATATGTGGACATATTATCTAGGGATATGTATATAATTTTTTTTTATTATTTTTCTAATAATTATAATAATTTAATTTTAAAGTTACAATTAAGTTGGACACCTATTGATGTGTGAGATTCTCTTGTTTGTGAGAAATATCATCAAATGATATCTATATCATATTTCATCAATATTTTTTCAGTAACTTGATACTAATAATAATAATCTAATTTTAAGGTCACCCTCAAGACACCAATTGGTATATGAGATTCCATTGTTTGTGGGATATACCATGTAGGGATATGTATATGATATTTGATCAATATTTTTCTAGTAAGTTGATAATAATAATAATAATAATAATAATAATAATCTAATTTTAAGATCATTGTCAAACTAGATATCAATCGGTATACGAGATCCCCTTGTTTGTGGGGCATACCACAAAGAATATATTTTTAGTAACTTGATAATAATAATAATAATAATTTAATTTTAAGATCACGATCAAATAGACACCAATTGATGTATAAAACCTCCCTAGTTATAAGCCATATCACTCAAATATGTATATGATATTTCATTAATACTATTTTAATAACCTGAACTAATGTGATATAAGCTAAAATGTTTTTTTTAATATTTTACAATACAATAAAAAATATATATCAATTGTCAATTATAATGAGGATATGATAGTCATTTCTGGTTTAAGCAATGACTATCCTGTGGGATGCCCTTTGTTAATATGTGAACATGTTCTGTGTTTTCTTTCCCGCTAGCTTTCTATAACTAATAAGAATAGAATAATCTAATTTTAAGATCACTATCAAATAAACAATGTATAAAACCTTTCTAGTTATAAGCCATACCACTCAAAGATATGTATATAATATTTCATTAATACTATTTTAATAACTTGAACTAGTGTGATATAAGCTAAAACTGTTTTTTTTAATATTTTACAATTATCAAAATTTCTAATTATAATGAGGATAGGATAGTCATTTCTGGTTTAAGCAATGACTATCCTGTGTGGGATGCCGTTTGCTAATATGTCGTTTGCTAATATGTGGACATGCTGTGTGTTTTCTTTCCCTCTCGCTTTCTCTAACTAATAAGGATAGAATAAAATAAAAGCTCAGATAATGAAGAAACGTCACCTTTCTCCGTGATTTATGGAGGGACCTGCATATTACACCATCCAAAGATTTGCCAACTAGTTGCAATTTGAAAACTCTGCAAGATTCATTGAATGGCTTCCCATTTCCGATGAGATCTCTCATTATTTTGTTTGTTTATTATTGTGTTAAATCAATTAAAATCTTGATTATGATTTGTCTTCGTTAACTCGCTCTTTCTTTGGCCACTGGCCACAGGATAAGAAGAGGCAGCATACATTTTTCAAATGTCTTAATCTTTAAACATTGAGCTTACCTAGTCATTTGGTGTTTCGCAAAGGTTTGCCATAAATTTATTCACACCAAACGAAATTAAGCTCTGGATTATGACTTTTCTGGGTTAGCTCGCGCTTTCTCCTTTCAAAAAATAAGAACAAGATGCATTTTTTCAAATGTCTTGATCTTTAAACACCACACTAAACAAAATTAAGCATGAATTAATGTATGGGCATGAATTGACCTTTAAACACCACACTAAACAAAATTAAGCATGAATTAATGTATGGGCATGAATTGTTGGGCTTAACATTTGGTAAGACAATTAGAAGGTCCAAAAAGAGATTGGGCTTGATAATGGGAAGGATAAATAAAAACGTTCAATGTTCCATGTTTGGTATCTTTGATTTAGAAATTAGTCTTATCAATGGGATGAAAAAGGAGGATTTGGTTAAACATTTAGCTTGGTTAAACATTTATGATGAAAAAGAGAGAGATCTAGCTATCTGTATGAAAAGGTTTAAGGTTCAGATTCTTCAATGAGTGTTTGTAATTTAATTAGAAGAGGGATTAGACTTGGCTTTTAACCAGATAAATGTAAGGGTTTGAAGAAAGATTAGGTTTGATATAGAAAGGTCTAAAACTTGGATTATTGTATAAAAAATAAATGAGTGATAATAGTTTGGTTGGGGATTTGAAATAATGTAGTTTACTATAGTTTTAAGATCTTTTTGATTCAATTAAATAAATTAATTTGATATCACAAATTTGAGAGTTCCATGAAAAATCATATAACAAACAACAAACCTGACTTTTATGCAAGTAATTGAAACAATATATATCCTAGATCAAATTCTTCTCTACTATTGGTAGAATTTCCAAAGGAAAAAAAATGGTCAAATATAAATTTATTTGATGAAATGATAATCTAACTCCTTTCTCCACCAAAGTTTCTTATTGATCTTTAAGAGTTTTTAAACCTATATAATATTTGATATCAAATGAAATGAAATTTAGTGTAAATGTATGTTTTACTGTTAAGAGTATGTAAGTTATTAGAGACCTACCCACTTTGTCAATAAAACAAAACAATCAATGAGTAAAGATTTTTTGATGAAATGATAATCTAACTCCTTTCTCCACCAAAGTTTCTTATTGATCTTTAAGAGTTTTTAAACCTATATAATATTTGATATCAAATGAAATGAAATTTAATGTAAATGTATGTTTTACTGTTAAGAGTATGTAAGTAAGTTATTAGAGACCTACCCACTTTGTCAATAAAACAAAACAATCAATGAATAAAGGTTTTTCATCTCAATTTATTGAGTAAAAAGATTATGGTTTAGATGGGTGAATGTGTTTAATCTATTGAAATGAGTTGAAAAAATCAACTCCTATTATTATTTTTAACTATAAATGCTATTAGTTTTGGAAAATAAGTATGAATCATCATTTTTACAAGATTATCAAATTTAATAGAATTTAAAATATTATATTATAAAAAACAAATATTAATTAAATATAAGATAATAAATGACAAATATTGGTTGTACCTTGTTATTGTAGTGTTCTCTTTGCATAATTTTTTTATTAAATGGCGTAAGCAAATATATTAGAAAAGGGCTTCTTGATTCATTCAAGAGGATTAGTGTGTGTAAAGTTGTTATATTGAAAAAATTGAAGTGTATTTATAGCTTATTATTGAAGAGATTGTGACATTCCTTCCATTTGTGTATTTCATTTAAAATTTATACAAAATTAATAAAATATATAATGTTTCTGCATATTAGCATAAATTTATTTTAACTTGGAATCTTTTAAGCACATAAAAATTTTCATCTCAATTACTTTTTTAATCATTCTTGGTGCTTAATAAATGCAAATTAAAATTTATATGAAATTAATAAAATATATAATGTGTATGTGTGTAAATAATATTAGCATAAATTTATTTTAACTTGGAATCTTTTAAGTATTTTGTGTTTAATAAATTTAGAGTCAAAATGGATCTAAACTAGTATTGCAATATGTTAGTTTTAATAATTTTAAATCCCTACACGATTCTCTTTTCCCTTAGATAGGATTTATCACATGTGAATATTGATAATATTAAATATTGTTGATGTAATTTTAAGATTGATACTCTTCCTCTATACTCCATATATAAAGCATCTATGGTCATAATAAGAATAATTTTTACTTTTAATTATATATATAAGTCTCATGTCCCATAAATAAGGGGGTCTCATACACCAATTTGGTGTCCATGACCTTAAAAATGGATTATTATTATTATACAGTCTGAGTGGGCCTAATGGTTAAGAACATGTTTTTCCTCCTAAGAGGTCACAAGTTCAAATCTAGAGGGGGGTAAGGCATGTATACCTTTGTAGACTTTACCAGTCAAATTGTTGGGCGGAGGGGGTCCCTTGTCCCACAAACAAGGGGGTCCCATACACCAATTTGGTGTTACATAAATTAGGTGGATGTTCTATATATTTTGCATGAATGAATTTTAAGCTAGAGGTGTACACATGAATTAAGTAGTTTATGTAATTTTCTATATATTTTTCTATGAGTCCTTTCCCCGACCAATTCACCTATGCAATAATGGTGGTGGTTTTGGTTTCGGTTTCGAGCCACTATCAATTTAACCCATACATGAATTAGGTGGATGTTCTATATATGTTTTTTATACATGAATGAACTTTATGTTACAGGTGTAGACATGAATTAAGTAGTTTATGTGATTTTCTATATATATATTTTATGAGTCCTTTCTCCACCTTTAATTAGAGTTTGGGTTTGGTACAAAGTTAACTTACTTCTTATTTTGATTTAACTTTAGGTTACACATACATGAGTGAATTGTTGTCTTGGAAGTATTGTGCTAATGAACATTGGAGAAGATTGTACTTGTTTTTTTAATCCTTGTAATATCTCAATTTGAGATAGACATTCAGGGTGCTTAGAGAAAGAGATTTGGCCTATGAAAAATCATAGTGTTTAGAGAAAGAGCTTTACCCTATGCAAAACCATACTTTATGGTGTACATGTTATAATAGGTATATATAGGTCTTAGATTTGAATGGATTGAGGCACTTCCATTGGATGATCACCACAATGGTCATTAATTGGTATGGATGGACAAGACAAAAGGTTGATGTCTAGAAGATTCAGTTTCGGGCATCCTTGCATGATGGAAAGACACACCATGGACATGCTAGGTTCCCTTGATTTGACTAGGCACACCATAGACCTTGGAAACTCACACTAGTTGGATGCATGAAGAGAAGCTTGGAAGGGAGCTTGGAAAGGGAAGAAAAAGTTGGGGTTATGCTAGATGGCCTCGTACAATATACAAGTATGATTCATGATGGACAAGATTGGCATAAATAGCTTGACTATATTTTATAGACTTGTGTGTGGGAGCTACATGGAAATCCAAGGAGTTTGGTGTTCCACACATGGGGGTTGAGACAAATGGTAAAAGTGCCTTTAGGCATAAGAATCCATAGAGATCAATCATGGAATGCACTCATTGGGTGCACATCCACTAAGCACGTATCTTTCAAGCATGCATCCATTGTACACACCTTTTGGGTGCACCCTTGGCTGGTGCTCTTGGGTACCTTGGGTCCAATTGTTCCACACATGGCACTTTAGGTGCAACACCATTAGACATTGGACAATTAGTAAAAAATTCATGAAGAAGGAAGAGGCACCATCGGGGATAGTCGAAGTTGGAAATGAGGGAGCTTGGTTCCATCTTATAGTGAAGAATTTTGCAAGTGCAGGGAAAGTATCATATAAAAGGGGGATGTTAAAAGTGATGAGGCATAAGGGAAGAACTCATTCACAAGGAGTGTAATGGAGCTATGCAATTTGTTCTAAATTCAAGGTTGGCATAGTAGAAAAAATTGGATCATTTGAGTGATAAGCAAAAGAAGATGAGACATGCAAGAGGTAGGCTTGTGGTTTCTTCAGGGATTGGATTATGCAAGATTTTTGGGTATTAGGTAGAAGGAAATATTTCCTTACACTCATTTTACCTATGTAATAGAGTTGCGAGAAGAGGTTGCAAACCCCTTGTTGTATATCTGTAACATTCTTCATATAATAAAGTTAAGGCACATTCCTTGGGTGCCACCTATATATGTGTGTTGTGGACTCTTTATGTCATTAGATGTCGGTGTTCCTTGATTTTCTTTATGTTGGCTAAGTATTGAAATATTGGCTAAGTGTTAAAGTATTGCTAGGATGTTTTAAAGGGCATGGTTGGATGTGTGCATGTTTTTCAATGAAATTGGATGGGTAGGAATTAGCTTCATTTGAGGTATTGTAGCCTAAGGTGAAGTTCTGGTATTTAACCTTAAGTGAAGAGGCATAGTCTAGTTGTAGTAGGCACAGGTTGTCCAAGCCCTTGTGGTCAATGCAAGGCAGTGATGCACAAGCTTAGGTGTCAAAACATACTTGGGATAAACTCAAGTTTGAAAAGAAAAAAAATGGGTAGACTATAGGTTCATGACTAGTGGTATTCATGCATACTCTTTGCCACTTTTTGAAGAAAAGGTGGTATCATAGATTTTTTTGAGATAGTTTTGGTGCTCGTCACCATTGTCACTACTATGACATGTGATATCATAGCAGTATTCATGATATTGGAATGAACTTGAAGAAAAGAAACAATCTTTGGAATGAGGTTCCAAACATTTGAGTGATGCTCCAATGGCTAGATTAGATGTAGAGATGTATTCACATCATGAAGACAATGATGGTGGATAGGCTCCTAATATTCCAAGGGTCAAGACTAAGCTTGCAACCTAGGAAAAGGATGTGTAGAAGATGGAAAATTTTCCTTGCAAGAATGGAGAAAATGAAGAATCCTTAGAAGAAGAGATGATCGACATCAACCATAGATTTAACAATTCTATAGAAGAGTGTCAAAATATTGTAAACTTGATCACTACAAACTTCAACACCGATGTTGATGAATGGTTGAAAATAGTGGAAGTATATTGTGGAAATTCAAAGACTAGGAAGACCTTATTAAGCTCTTGACACAAGTTATTGCCTATAGGCATAGTTCGTCAATGCCTATGAGGATAAAGATCAAGGAACCATAATCATATGATGGAACCCACAATGCTAAGTTTCTTAAGTTGGGATGTTGAATAGTACTTGGAACATATGAATGGAAGTTCACATGAGGCCAAGGTGAATGTAACATTAATGTTCTTGATAGGCACTACAAATATTTGGTGGAGAAATTGAGTAGAGGACTTATCAACCAATCATACTATAGATAATAATGACAATTGGTGATCCAAGAGCATCTCTCTACATCAACCAGCTAGCCAGCCAGCCACGTCAGCGCACACGCATTCAAAGGCTGAAGAGAGGCGCAGCCTCATTTTGAATTTGAAATGAATGTAATTAATGTTTTAAGCTGGTATGTTGTAGAGCCATGCCTTTGTGCAGGCATTAGGTAGATCGGCCATTAATGTATGTATGGATGAGATCTAGATCCGATTCTGGACTAGATAGCACATTCAATGCAATTGAATAGGGTAGGTAGGTTGGAGGGAAGAGCTTGAAGAGCCCCCTCAGATAAAAGAGATTTTTCATATCTCATTTTGTAATTGAGTGAGGTAGAGTTGTAGTGGTTGGATGAGAAGATCTAGAGAGAGCTCGAGAACACCTTTGTAAAATATAGGCATTTGCCATTGTTAATATTACAGAAGCAGTTTTTCCTGCACATGTTCTGTGTCATGTGAATGTTTGTATGTGTTCCATTGTATGTTGTAGATGTATGTTAGACTTGCATTTGCAGGAGTTTATTTGATTTCAGGTGAAGTTCTTTGAGGCTTCACACCAGGAGGGTGTGACAGAACACTGCGGGTTCTGAGAGTCGTGCACAGAGGTTGCACTTCTGAACACTGCGGGTTCAAACAAAGACGTGTTGTAGCACAGGAACTGGAGTCATCAACTCAAGAAGAAGAAAACCTCAAGGTTGTTGAACACCTTGGATTTAGGGTTGTGTATGAGAACACAGTTGCAGACAGAATCGTGGAGGATTCTGTGAAGCTCTGCTAGGTTGGCATTGAGAGTAAGCACGAGGTGCTGGAGGAAGAACTCTACTGAGAGTTTGAAGAAGAAAACAGAATCACTGAGGATTCTATGAAGATCTGCCAAGTGGGCATTGAGCCAGTGCAAGGAGTGCACAGAAGAAGGAATTTGCTGTGAGTTCAGGAAGAAGGACCAGAATCACTGAGGATTCTGAGAAGCTTTGCCAGGAGGGCATTGAGCAAGTGCATAGGTGCACAGAGAAGACATAACTGTTGAACATTCTGTGGAGAAGGAACTCTGTCAGGAGGGCATCGAGTCAGTGTGAAGATAGGCACAAAAGAGAAGAGAACTCGTTGAGTTCTGGAACTTAGAGGAAGAATCCACTGAGGGATCTTCGTTGGGTTACTGAATACCCAGAAGGCTCAGCAAGAGGTTGCTTGAGAAAAGGATAGCCGGGAAGGCATCAATTTCTCCATCTGAAGAAGAAGAAGGACAAAATCCCTTAGGGGTCTGAGTGTTTGCAGAAGCTAAGGAGGAACAACATTTTCACATGCATTGGCGAAGCTCAGATTTGAGGAGTTCACAAGAGGAAAGAGCGCAAAGGTCGAAGCCTTTGAGAATGTAAAATTCTTCCAAGTCTGGGAAGAAAGCACAACATTCCAGAAGGGGCAATGAGAACCGTCGGATCGATGGAGCAGAGAGAGATCTGGACCGTTGATTTCCACGTCGAGGAGGAGCTCAAGAGGAGCCTATAGAAGGAGGAGACCGTCAGTCGTCGGATCTCACTCAAAAATACCGTAAGCCGTTGGATCAGGAGGAGATGCTCAGAGATTAGCCTCTAGAGAAAGTGTGCAGGAGGACGGATCTGAACCGTCATATCTGGAGCAGGTACCCATCAGCCGTCAGATCGGACAGGAGTTGCACGAGGCGTAGCCATCGAGATAGCAGTCATCGAGAAATCGGTATTCCTGAGGTCAAAAGAACCGAGACATCGAAAGTCTCGAAATCCTGGAGGAATCAGGACCGTCCATCAGAGGGGACACGTGGAGGAGGTCGGTGTCATCATAAAAGACTCGACAAGGAAGCCATCCATCGGTGTTTGGTTCATTGGGATATCGGAGATCCCGGTGACAAGTTGTTTGTGCACTTTGGAATCGTGAAACGCGATACCCCGATCAGTGGGGGCCAGCTGTCAGCACATCAGGGCTGAGGAAAGAGCCATAGTGGAAGCCAGTTGTCAGTGCAACGGAGCGTTGGGATTTGGAGAGTCGGGAATCCCGTAGGCAAATGCATTGTAGCATTTGAAACCCCATAGCCCCGACGAGAAGGCAAGGTTGTGGTATTGTGAGTTAACGGTCATATTGGCCAAAGGACTAGCCCAAGGGGATGAGCGGAAGTTGAAGCGCATTAGGAATCGGAGGATCGCGGATCCAAGGGACGATTGCATTTTGACATCAAAAACCCCGAAACCCCGACAGAAGTATATGGCTGCGGTCATATAGGAGAAGGTCACGTGGACCAGGAACTTAGCCTGGAGGGCTGACGGAAAAGAGCTCATCGGGAAATTGAAACCCAAAACCTCGATAGGAGGATATAAGGCCGCGGTCTTATGGAGAATGGTCATATGGACCAAAGGGCATAGCCAGAGGGGCTTAGGCCGGAGAAGATCTCATCGGAGATCGGGAGTTGGAGAGAGCAGGAATTCTCGAGCACGGGGATAGCGAAACCCCGATGACCTGAAATTAAGATCAGGGGAAAACCATGGTTAAGTGCAGAAAGCCGTGAGGGATTAGGAAGGACCTGTGGATCAGGTTTGCAGCAGTGATTCCTGAGGGAATCCAAGGAGCCACTTTGGCTCAGCAGAAGGGGATTTTGGAACAATCTGTTACAGGTATGAAATAACTGAGAGGGGGGGGGTGAATCAGTTATTGTAAATTATTAACAATTTCTCTCTATTTTATCTTCGAATCATTAATCTTAATGGCAGCAAGTCTT
>JZKD02S2289761.1:309996-328790 GCA_000966675.3 Picea glauca
AAGGTATCATATACATGGTCCTTGTTTGTTTTTATTCTGTAAATAGTCCCAAGTAGAAAGTCTATCCATTAGTGCCAACCACATCATAATTTTTGTTTTTTTAGGTGCTTGAAGTTTCCAGATCTTGAGCGACCACCAATGTGCCACCTCATAACCTAACTTTGAAGTATATCGACCTCCGTCCTTATTTCGGTTCCATATTAATTCTTCGCTTTCACTTCTTAAGTGGACATGGTCGTAGATCAAGGAAGAGATGAAATTGGACAAATAACCTACAACATCTCCTTCTAAGCCAATATCGATAGCAGAAAACCACCTCTGGTGCCATATATTTGTCCATCCCTCATATGCAATCTGGTTTAGTTTGTTCAAACCTTGACGATGAAGATGTTGAACCAAATCTTATGGTAGAAAGAAATTATTCTCACAGCCCATCCTCAGAGCCATATATTTCTGATAGATTATGCGCTTCCATAAACCATAAAATTCCAAAGGCTCTAGGCAACAAGTGCTTTTTCGAAGGGTGGTAACTTCTTTAATCCCCATCCTCCTTGTTTTTTTGGCCCTGAAATTATTTTCCAATGAGCCAAGTGATATTCCATTTTGTCCTTATTTCCCTTCCACATGAACTCAAAGCAAAGCCTTCATATTTTATCTAAAACCTCATTGTGTATATGGACCAAAAGCATCACATCCAATACATGGAGATCGCCTCTAACACTTCTTTTACTAATGTCAATCAATTGCCCCTCAGCAACCATTTTTGGCACCAAAAATGTATCCTCCCTTCTATTTTCCCTAGAAGCCATCTCCAATCCTTGATACCATAGCCATAGGGCTTTAGTATAAAACCAAAATATTTTAGTTCATTTTGCATCTAGACCACCCTATATTGAAGATGGTGGATCTTGTATGTTACTTCATCTTGCAACTCATTGAAACTTATGGAGGATTTTAGGAGATTGACCTCCATACCCATCACCTTACATAATAGATCCAAAATTTCTTTGTACATATGTATGTCTCTAACAAAACGAAGACCAAATAATAGTGTGTAGTTCTTCCTGTGTATATCCCACTCCCTTGTGTATGAATCGACCTCCAAGGAACCCAAATTGTTCCACTAATATAACCTTTGATAAGACTATTTTTAAACATGCAACAATCACTTTAGAAAGGATATTGTAAATGAAGTTGCACGATGATATCAGACGAAAATCCTCAAAGGAATTCGACTTTTTAACTTTAGAGATAAGTGTAATGAAGGAAGTGTGAATGGTCAGATTTGCATAGATCCTGTGTGAATGGCAATTTTTTTTTTTTTAAAATACCCTAATATTGGTCGCTTTAGCTACCAACCTGTTAGTCGTTAGAGAGACCAACCTATTCGTCACTAGTATAGAAAATTGGTCGCAAACATCAACAAGTTAGTCGCTTTAGCGACTAACCTGTTAGTCACTAGAGCGACCAACCTATCCGTCGCTAGTATAGAAAATTGGTCGCAAACATCAACAAGTTGGTCGCTTTAGCAACTAACCTATTAGTTGCTAGAGCGACCAACCTGTTCGTCGTTAGTCATTTAGCAACTAACTGATCCTCCTTCTTTTGACCTTTTTAACTGATGGTTTGGTCGTTCTTGCGACTAATATTAGTCATTTGACCGAATAAAATTCATCACTAGCTGAACATTTCCCTATTGTGAATAGGCTTCTTTTCCGGTCGCTAGACCGGTGAAGATCCATGTGTGGTCGCTAGACCGACGAATGAATTCCTACGAAATTTTTTTTTATCTTGGTCGCAAAAATGACTCTATGCTGACGAAAATTCGTCTCTACTTCGTCACAAAAATGTTCAAATTTAATAGTGGTTCTACAGATAATGGTTTTCCCTATGCTATAGCTCTTTGATATATGTGCGGGGTCCAACAGTATTACTCAACCCAATATCTCAGGGGACCAGCTAAGGAGGTTAGACCATTCCATTAGCTATACTACCCGACTACCTAGGTACTAGAGAGTATCTTCCCAAGTGTTTTTCTTCGTGGCACTATAGCAGTCAGGCGGTCGATCGATTATCTATGGAGGGCTTCAAGAGATATAGGTCGATCTATATGTAGGTGTTGTTTGATTCTCTACCAATCGAAGGGGTACCAATAGGGGTTATAAGGGTGGCCAACATATCTTTTCTTAAGTACCGCTTGTATTTCTTACATGTATGAATTCCCGACCATGGGTTTATGCACTTAACGACAGATCTCTGTAACTTAAAGACGTTAGAATATGTCTCTACCTTGAAAAAAAAATTAACCCACAATTTTCTGTCGAGGAAGGTGCTCTGATACCACTTGTAATATTCCATACATAAAAAGTATGCAGAACATAAACAAATAGCTAGAAATGGTAGATGAACAACAATATAACCAGAACAATACCACAATAATACCAAAATGATACCAAAATAACACCAGAAAGAGCACTTTGATTACTGAGAGCAATGTTCACTTTCCTCCTCGAGGGGGAAACCTCTAGCAGAGCAGAGCTATATTACAATAAATCTAAGACAAAATTTCTCATACCCTCGACTCTTATTTATACTAAATATGTCTATCAAAAGAACCATCTAGAGGAAGATCCTTCTAGAAGTGGAAGCTTCTATTAGGTCTTCTTACATTGGACTTATTCTTCCTTATTGCTAGGCCTTATTAACATTGACCTTTATTACATGGAAATATATTATTCTACCTACGTGAGGGGTTAGGTCCCTAACAAAGCATGGAAAAATTGGTTGAAGTATTGATGCAGTAGTAGGATTAAATGCTACAAAACTTGCACATTTGGACGACCTTCTTGGTGGAGGTTGAATTGTTTCCACAAGAAGAGAAAAAAAACAATAGAAAACACATCCAAGAGGAATTGTTGGTAGAATTTGGGTAAATCCACTTTGTTCAAGGGAAGAATTGGACAATGGGTATGTTATTATTCAACACCTTGAGAATGATAAAAAGTCAATGAATAGCATTCCTTGTCGATGGGGAAACATCATTTTACAATACATTCAATGTATGAGATGAGATGAGATGATCCTAAGACTAGGTATCCTTGGTATATGTAGCAGAAAAAGGGTACAATTATGATGAAAGGGTGCAATGAAGGGTTCTATCCTACATACAAACATGACACTAGAAATGTAATAATTCAATATATAGGGACTAATAAGGGGTTTTATACTTAACATGGGGATTTTTCTAGGGCTTAACATTCCCCTCCCATTCAAACAAGTGTTTTCCTCAAAACTTGAAGGAATTGGAATTGATGGATAATCTATAGGGTTTTTTTCATGAAGAAATCATCTTACCATGTTGCCTCTTCCATTCGTAGGTTCTTCCATTTGACGAGGTGTTTGGTAATTGATCAATTTCACAGTCGCTTAATCCTTGTTTCAAGGATTGTTTATAGTTCTAGTATGATTTTCCCTTCTTAATTAATCTTGGGTAAAATATCTTGGACTGGAATCTTGTCACTAATTACCTCCTTTAATCAAGAAATATGGAATACTGGATGTGCATGTGAACATGGAGGAGAATGCAATTTGTAATCCATACTTTCAATCATTTGCAACACCTTATAGGGGCCATAATATTTGGGTGTTAAATTATTTTCCTTATTTTATTGCTTGACGGACATATGTTTATATGGTTGTAGCCTAAAAAATATATAATCCCCTACTTCAAATTCCTTTTCAGTGTGATGTTCATTTGCTTGTTGTTTCATCCTTATATTATGTTTCATAACCAAGTTGTCCTTAAATAGTTTGATAACCTCTTATTGGTTCCCTATGTGGTTCTCCACTACTTGAACCTTTGTAGTCCCTTTCAAGGGTGATGTGATGGATGGAGGATGATATCCATAAAGTTCCATAAATGGGGACATTTTTTATGAAGTATGGAAGGATTGTTTTGTACCACCATTCTACTAAGGGAAACCAATTAACGCAGTGTGTCTATTTATCAGATGCAATGAAAATAATATATCCTTCTAGAAATTTATTGACAATCTCAATTTTGACATCGGATTGAGGATGGTAAGATGAGTTGTGAGCTAATTGATTACCCAAACAAGAAAATAATTCAGTCCAAAATTTCAAGTGAAAATTAGATCTCTGTCACTTACAATAATCTTGGGGACTCCATGTATCTTTTGAATTGTTTCCAGTAATGCTGTGACTACTGTACTTACTTTAAAAGGATGAGAAAGAGAAAAAAATGGGTATACTTTGTCAATTTATACACTACTACCATGATGATAGTATTTCCTTCATATTTCAATAAACCTGTAATAAAATCCAATGAAACTTATTTCCAATGTTGAATTGGTATAGATAATGGTTGTAGGATATGTGGTGTCTTTATTGTCTCTCCCTTATTCTATTGGAAAACCACACATTCAAAAACAAACTTTTGAACATAAGTTTTAATACCTTCCCTGAAAAAATCCTTCTTGATTCTGTGTTAAGTTTTCAACTACCATGAATGTCCTCCTATAGGAGAAGTGTGAAATTTCTTAAGGACCTTCAGTTTGACTTGTGAATTATAACATAAATATAGGCAATAATGATACCATAGGAGATAATTATTCCATTCAAATTTATCTAATGCACCGGGGTCCTCTTATATTTGTTGAACGATCTTGTAGACCTCTTGATCTTGCTTCCATTCTATCATTGCTTCTTCCACCCATTCAGATTGTGGAATAGAAATATCACATAATGAACCCTCTATTTCTTCTTCTTTCCTTGAAAGTGCATATGCCACAATATTACGTTTTCTTTCTTGTATATAATTTCAAGGTCATAACCTAGCATCTTTGTAACCCATTTTTGTTTCTTTTATGAAGATAATCATTGCTTTAGGAAGTAATTCATATTATCATGATCTATATTTACTTTGAGGTGTCTTCCTATTAGGTAAGGGAATTATTTATTAACTGGATGTAGTATGTACAACATTTCATAAATGGGTTTGATTAAGTTTTTTCCTTTAAGTTGGCTGCTTTCAAAGGAAAGGGGCCTTCCTTTTTGCATTAAAATTGCACCAATGCCATGGCTTGAGACATCACACTCCATAATAAATGTCTTTGGGAAGTTGGGTGTGGCTAGCACAAGAGTTGTACACATAGCCTCCTCAATTTTTTAAAAATCTTTGGTTGTTTCTCGAGTCCAAGAAAATGCTTCCTTATTTAATAATATTGTTAGAGGTGCCACTATTTGACCATAGTTCTTGAAAAACTTGTGGTAATATCCTATCAATTCATCAAGCTTTGAAATTTTGAAGGTGCATCAATAAGTCCAAATGGCATAACCAAAAACCCATAATTACCTTTATTTGTTCTAAAGATTGTTTTGGGAATGTCTTCCTACCTCATTCTAATTTGATGATATCTTGAACAAAGATCCAACTTAGTAAAGGAAATTTCTCTATGCAATTCATAGAATAATTCATCAATGATAGGAATAAAAACTTACCTTTGATGGTCATTTTTTTGAGCTCTCTATAATATGGACACATACACCATGAACCATCCTTCTTTGTAACCATCACTGCTAGTGAAGAGAAAGGACTTTCGTTAGGTTAAATGATGCTCGCCTCTAACATTTGTTTGAGCATACACTCAATATCACTCTTTTGTGAATATTGATGCATGCAAGGCCTAATGTTATGTAATATTCCAAATATAAAAATTATGCAGAACAAAAATAAAATGCTAGAAATGG
Source organism: Picea glauca (assembly GCA_000966675.3). NCBI lineage: Eukaryota > Viridiplantae > Streptophyta > Pinopsida > Pinales > Pinaceae > Picea > Picea glauca. The sequence continues at coordinate 315,766 of JZKD02S2289761.1, forward strand.
AAAATAAACAACAATATAACCATAACAACACCACAATAACACTGAAATGATATCAGAATAACACCAGAAAGAGCACTTTGATTCTGAGAGCAATGTTCACTTGCCTCTTCGAGGGGGAAACCTTCAGTCGAGTAGAGATCTATTACAAAAATATCCAAACTAGGGTTCTCATACCCTCGACTCCTATTTATACTAAATATTTCTATAAAAAAAACCATCTAGACGAAGATCCTTCTAGAAGCGAAATATTCTATTAGGTCTTCTTACATTCGACTTATTCTACCTTATTGCAAGGCCTTATTAATATTGACCTCTATTACATCTGAATATATTGTTCTACCTATGTGAGGGGTTAGGTCCCTAACATGTCCTCCCCCTTTAAAACAACCTTGTCCTCAAGGCTTGAGATGTGGAAATTATTGTAGAATGGTAGTTGGTTCCCTAGTGGCATCTGCTGGAGTTGTATCTTTCCACTGGACTAACACTTCCTTGATGGTTCGCTGATGTAGGCAACGCTCATGTTGGTCCAAAATTGCTTGTGGGTGTAGCCAAATGGATCCTTCTTCTTCCAGCTCGGGAAGGTTGGTTTGAGTGTGGCACTTAGTTCCAATCACCCTCTCTAAGCATGAAACATGAAAAGAAGGATGCAGCTTAGAATGACTGGGAAAAGCTAACTGATAGGCCACCTGACCCACATGCTTGAGAACAGTATAAGGACCATAACATTTGGGCACCATCTTTTGACAATGGTCGACCTTGAGGGAATTTTTCTTGTAAGGTTGTAGTTAAAGAAACACCTGATCCCCTTCTTCAAATTGACTTTCAGAGTGACCTTGATCTGCTTGTTGCTTCATGCAATTATAGTCCATGACCAAATTCTCTTTGATGGTACGAAGAATAGCCTCTCGAACTGTAAGCATTTGGTCAACCGCGTGGACCTTCGAGACACCTAGTAAATGTGAGAGAACTAAAGGTGGCTTTTGTCCATATACCGCTTCAAAAGGAGTCATGCGGGTAGTTGTATGGTATGAAGTGTTGTACCACCATTCAGCTAGGGGTAACTATTGAACCCATTAATTTTTCTTTTCCAATGAAAAACACCTTAAATATGTTTCCAAACACTTGTTGACAACTTTAGTTTGACCATCAGTCTGGGGATGATAAGTTGTGTTGATATGCAATTGGGTGCCTTGTAGCTTGAATAGTTCTTGCCAAATATTGATGGTAAAAGTTGGGTCGCTCTCAGAAACAATAGAATGTGGCATGCCATGAAGCTTGAAGACATGATCCATGAAAATTTGAGCCACAATGGATGTTGTAAATGGGTGTTGAAGAGCACATAAATGAGCACACTTGGAAAGGCGATCAACTACTACCATGATGATTGATTTATTTCCCAATTTAGGTAAGCCTGTAATAAAATCCATAGAGATATCCCTCAAAATAGAAGGTGGAATCAGAAGCGGTTGTAGTGTGCTAGGAGATTTGACATTTTCTCCCTTGTTGCGTTGACACACATCACATTCAGCTACAAAATTACGAACGTCGTGTTTCATACCATCCTAGAAAAAATAATGTTTGACCCTGTCATAGGTTTTGGTAAACCTGGAGTGCCCAACTGTGGGCGTACCATGAAGCTCATAAAGTATCGTGGATTTAAGTTTTGACTGTTTATTTAAATACAAACGAACTTTGTATCTAAGCTCATCATGGAGCCAAGAGTACCCTGGGAAAACTGGAGAATTGGACTGCAATTGTTGTATCAGATGCGAACTTTTGGGATCGTGTAGCCATTCCTGGCGAATGACTTGGAGCCAATCTGGTACAATGAAGAAGAGAAAAAAAAGGGATCCTTCATCTTCATATTTTCGAGAAAGTGCATCCGCAACCACATTGTCTTTTTCTTTCTTGTAAATGATCTCATAATCATATCCAAAGATATTAGTCACCCATTTTTGTTTCTCTGGGGAGGAAATGCATTGTTCCAGAAAATACTTGAGGATTTGATGATCTGTCTTAACTTGGAAGTGTTTCCCCAATAGATAAGGGCGCCACAGATCAACAACATGCAAAATAGCCAACATTTATTTTTCATAGATTGATTTTCCTAAATTTTGTTCAGACAATTGTTTGTTGGTAAAGGACAAAGGCCGACCCTCTTGCATAAGGACACCATTAATTCCTTTCCCTGAAGCATCACATCCCAGGAAAAAGGTCTTTGTGAAATCAGGAAGGGATAGGACTGGAGTGGTGCACATGGCCATATTCAAGGTTTGAAAAGCCTGAGAATTTGATGGAGTCCAAGTGAAAGAATTCTTTTTAAGGAGTGTAATGAGAGGTGTTGCAATATTTCCATAATTCTTAAAAAACTTGCGATAGTAACTTGTTAAGCCCAGAAATCCATGCAAGCTTTTGAGAGTCTTTGGGTGAGGCCAATTGTTCATAGCTTCAATCTTTTTAGGATCCACCCTAACCCCATCCTTGCTAGCAAGATGACCCAAGTACTCGACTTCCAAGGCGCCAAAAGAACATTTAGATTGTTTCAGGAAAATTTGGTGTTGAGAGAGTAGATGGAGAACTTGATCCACATGAGCAAAATGGTATGTCGGTTTTTCTATAGATGAGGATATCATCAAAGAAAACTAAGAAAAAATGATGGAGAAAAGGACGGAAGACATGATTCATGAGGCTTTGGAAGGTGGAGGGGGCATTACACAAGCCAAAGTGCACGACCAAAAAATCATAGTGTCCCTCATGAGTTCTAAAGGAAGTCTTAGGAATGGCTACCTCTTTCATACAGAGCTGGTGGTATCCAGAATGAAGATCAAGTTTAGTAAAGAACCGGGTGCCACTCAATTCATCCAAGAGGTCATCAATGACAGGAATGGGAAATTTGTCTTTAATGGTGAGTTTGTTGAGGGCGCGGAAGTCATGACGCATGCACCAAGAACCTTCTTTCTTCAGGACCATGACCACACGAGAAGAGTAGGGGCTTGTACTAGGGAGGATAACTCCTTCATTAAGCAATTCTTGAACCATTTTCTCAATTTCATTTTTTTTGGAAAAGGAGTGACCATAGGGACAGATATTGGGAGGAAGACTTCCTGGTACAAGGGTAATGGAATGATCATGAACATCATGGGAAGAAGGGAGTCCCTGGGGAGTGGAAAATACCACTTGATGTTTAGAGAGGATAGATTGGAGGTCTTGTGACACAAAGGGTGTCTCAGTTGCTTGTATGGCATGGAGTTGTGAAATAATGCAAGAATGACCTTTTTTAGCAACTTTTCCATGCGATGGGAACTAATGATGATCCAGATTATTTTCGGCACGAAATGAAAGCGAAGATATAACACAAAAATATTCAGAGATATTACAAGAGAGACAACAATATAACAGAGATATAGTAGAAATATAACAAGAGTCACAGATATACAGTAATACACGATTTCTATTAATGAAATAAATGTACAGAGACTATAAAAGTACAGAGTGAAAGACTCGCTAGAACGGTGGTAGCTTATCTCTGAGAAGAGATGTGACGGGTACTCGCATCTGTGAGAATATGATTATTACAATGAGGCTCTAAGGGCCTTTTTAACATAAGTAAAATCCAAAACCCTAACCCCAGAAGATGAAAAGCCAAAAGGTTTGTGGGCCCCGATGGGGGTAGTTGATACATCAACTTCCCAGGGGCATAACTTTTGCATACGATCTCTGTTTGGGGTGCTCAATAGCTCGTTTGAAAGATCTATCCGAGAACTACAACTTTTGTGTGAGAAACATCGATCTACGATCCATGTTGCTCCCCATTTTCTCAAAAAACATCGTTTAGGGCCTCAAAATGGCCCCAGAAGTTAAAAACTGCTGAAAATAGTAAATTACCAAAATTGCCAGAAACATGTTTTCGGCTAGTTGGAGAAGGTGGGTGGCCACCGATATCCACCTGGATCAAATGATCTTAGGTGAACTGGCAGCGATGCCTTGCAACTTATATTTTTGGCCCTCCTGGTTGAATTGCATGGTTAATTCTTTAAAATCCATGAGAATGGGATCCAAAATCCTTAGCCAGTTTGCACCCAACACAATGTCACAACCGCCCATGTTGATAGAAAACATATGATATTTAAGGTGGTAGTCACCAATTTAGAGACACACATTTTCACAACGCCCTCCAAATTTCATGGAACCACCATTGGCAATCATGATTTGGAAATTATTGACTGCATGGATATAACAATGAGCTTCTTAGGCAATGTGGTGATGAATAAAATTATGGGTGCTTCCACTATCAACAAGAATGATGACCTTCCTATGCTTGATGTAAAACATTAGCTTGAGGGTTTGGGGAGAAGAGAAGACAGTGAGAGCATTTAGGGAAATGACCGGTTCTACTTTGGGAGGATCTCAGGGAGGGTTTATGTCAGTGGGTTCAGGTGACTCAGACACAAGGGGAGTTTCAACATCCTCTTCCAAAATATCCTCCAAGATGGCCAGAAAAATATTTTGTTCCTTACACTTGTGGCCCGGAAAATATTTTTCATCACAATTATAACAAAGGCCTTTGATTTGGCGTTCAACCATTTCAGCGCTGGTCAATTTTTGGATATTTAGTGAAGCATAAGGAGTAGTGAAATTTACTGTTTTAGTGTGAGGAATAAAAGAGGGTTTCCGGTTTTGAGAAGAGACAACCAACTATGATTCCTTAGCTATTTTAGTATCCTCCACCCAAATCTAAGGCTAAGCCATGAGGACATGGGCATAAATCTCATCCTTGAGGCCACTGATAAAACATTCTCGGAAAAAAACATCAGACATGCCCTCTATACGAAAATCTAGTCACTCAAAAGTAGCTATAAATTCTTCCAATGTTCCATATTGTTTCGAATTTTTCAAACGACCTAAATGGTTGGTGTCAGTGTCAAAACGTTCATAAAGCTTTGCCACAAAGAGTATCCAAGCAACATACCCTTGACAGGCAATTTTTCTCCATTGCCACCATTTCCAATGTTCTTTATCTAGATGGAGAACACCATACCAGAGTTTGGCCAAATCATATGTAATGCCGTACAAAGAGAAATAATGTTCCATTTGAGTTACCCAACCAGTGGGATTTGAGAAATCAAATTTGGTCACATCCACCTGCGGAAGGCGTAGGTCACGCTGAAAATGATGGGTTTGAAAATTATGGGAATGAGAGGAAGTTTCAGCTTCGATATGCAAAGGTGGGTTAGATAAAGGGGGATTTGTAGGGATATGCAGCTTGGTGCAGATCATCGAAATGATAGATTCAAGTTGGGTAGTCATGTCTTGTTTGAGGTCTTCTTTGAGTTCGGTGATTGCTGTGACGATGGAGGAATGCATGTTTTGATTGATGGTGGAAAGATTGGCACTGAGATGTCTCACTTCTTGTTGGGTCTCTATGAAATTAGATTGCAAGGTATTGAAGCGAGCTTCCAAGTCTTGTCTATGGGTATTGACCATGATGATGAGGGAACCAAAAAGGGGCGGGTGGGGTCAGATTTTTTGCTGAAAAATGATAGGTATGAATGTGATAAGGGAGAAGAGATAAATCCAATGGAATAGGTCTCAAATAATGGTGCAAAAATTTCTAGGTATAAATGTGAGTCCATTCTTTTTTTTCTACACCTGCGGAGTTATACTCTGCTCTGAAGAATACTACAGTGATGAAATTCCCAAATGATTAACCAAGAAGAAATGTGTAGTGATTTGGCAACTCGAACATAGTTGCGCGGCAATAGATCTTGTATGTTTTATGTTTTGTTTCTGTCCCCAAGGGTTAGGTATTCAAGGGTTCTACAAACAAGGGTTTGTCGTGTGCTATATCTATTTGATATATGTGCGAGGTCCAACAGTAGTACTCGGCCCAATATATCAGGGCACTAACTAAGGAGGCTAGACCATGCCCTTAGTTGTACTACCCAACTACCCAGTTACTAGAGAGTATCTTCTCGAGTGTTGTTTTCGGTGACACTATAACAGTTAGGTGGTCGATCGGTTTATCTAAAGAGGGCTTCAAGAAATCTAGGCTGACCTGTATACAGGTTTTGTTTGATGCGCTACCACTCAAAGGGGTACCAATAGGGGTTACAAGGGTGGCTAACAAAGGTGTGCTTAAGTACCACTTGTATTTCCTACGTGTATGAATCCCTCAACTACGGTTCTATGTGTGTAATGAGAGATCTATGTAGCCTAAAGATGTCGAAATATGTCTCTACCCTGGAAAAAAATAACCCACAATTTTTTGCCGAGGAAAGTGCTCTGATAACACTTGTAATATTCCAGATATAAAAAGTATGGAGAACATAAATAAAATGCTAGAAATGGAAAATAAACAACAATATAACCATAACAACACCACAATAACACTGAAATGATATGAGAATAACACCAGAAAGAGCACTTTGATTCTGAGAGCGATGTTCACTTGTCTCTTCGAGGGGGAAACCTCCAGTCGAGCAGAGCTCTACTACAATAATATCCAAAATAGGGTTCTCATACCCTAGACTCCTATTTATACTAAATATGTTTATCAAAAGAACCATCTAGAGGAATATCCTTCTAGAAACGGAAGCTTCTATTAGGTCTTCTTACATGCGACTTATTCTACCTTATTGCAAGGCCTTATTAATATTGACCTTTATGACATTCGAATATATTGGTCTACCTATGTGAGGGGTTAGGCCCCTAACATGTTAGGTGGTACATTTATTGTTTTCAAATGAATAGCATGGTCATGATATTGAGTAGGCAGAAGACCCTTATGCGTCTCTCCAAATACCTTAGAATGGTTTTTTATAACTATTTGGAGACACATTGGAGCAAAGGATATATATGTTTGAACATATAGTGATCAAAATTGTGAAATTACACCATGGTGCCCATTTTTGAGTGTTTTTGTCATGCTATTACATCTTATCACCTTAGAGGGTTTCCCTTTGATACCTCTAAGATCAATTGCCTTGCCTTCTAAGGAAAATATCATGAAAAGATGTTGAAAATTAAGTGACATTGTTCTCAATTATTGTAACCATTGGACCCCTAATAAAACATCAGAACCACCCATTTGTATGGAAATCATAAGACTATCCAATAAATACTTCCCTAGATTGAGATTAATACTATGGAACTTCCCATAACAATTTATGCAACCTCTATATGCAATAATTACTTGAAACTCTGGTGCTATAAATACAAATCAATTGAGATCTTTGGCTAATTTGTAATTGATGAAGTTATGGGTACTACCAGAATCAATCAACATTGTTACCTTTTTGTTTTTGGTGTATCCTTGTATCTTGATGATTTGTGGAGTATTTATGTAGGCCAATTCATGACAATATATCTTTGGAGTAGTCTCTTCTAGATCTATATCTTGTGATGGTTCCAATTATTTATCTCCTTCCTCTTCATAGTCTATGTAGAATAATTTATCATCACTTCATTTATGCCCCTTACTATACTTGTTGTCACAATTGAAACATAGTCCCTTTACTCTTATTTCATCCATTTTCATAGGTATCAACCTTGTCAGTTGAGTGAGGTTAAGAGAGGGAATATGGTACTCTCTATAGTTTTTATTGGCCACCATTCTAGAAACCATATTTTTGTTTTCCACTTTCCTTTCCATATTGAAATCTTTCTCTAGGGATTTAGTTTCGAAGAGATGAACCTCATCTTGAATGTTCTCCTTTAAAGTCCCCATAAATAAATTTAACAAATTATCCTCAGGAATGTTCTTTACCCTAAGACTGAGATTTTCAAATTGTTGAATGTGCTATGTAATTGGACCTTTCTTTCGAACATATATCAGTTGAATAGAGAATATGTTTCTCTTAATATCCCCATATTATGAAATCAATTCACCCATAAACATGGACCAAGGGATAATAGAATTTTTTTTTCACAAAGGCATTGATACCAAATAAATTGACGATTTTCATAATAAAAGGATGCAATAGGTACCTTTTGTAAGATTGGAACTTGGTGTAGATCAAAGAATCGCTCCATTTGGAATAATCATGTTATAGGATCTTTACCATCAAAATTCATCATATTTATCTTTGGAATGAATTATTTCCTTGGTGCCACATTGAAACCTAGATGATTTGGACCTTGAATTGATGAATAATCATGATTATGGGACTCAATATTAATTTCCTCTACATTTTCATGATTTCCTTGAATTTTCGTATCTCTTTTAGGGAGTCTCTCTTCTAGAGCATGCAAGATCATTGAATATATGGAATTTTGTAGTTCTAACATCTTCTTTTCCATATGCTATTGCTTTTAATCTATGTTCTTTTCCATATCCTTCTTATTTTCATCCATATTATTTTCTACCTCATCCATCTTACTTTCCACCCGATGCATGTTCTTTTCCACCTTTCCAATCTGGTGAAAAAAATCTTCTCTTTCTTCTTGAGTCATGGTTGATCTCTATGGAGGTTTAGTTCGTGAAATAAATTTTGGAGGAACCTTTAGAGCCATGTGAAAAAATATTAATTACCCTCTTTTTCCTCTTTATCACAAATTTTGAATCATCAAAAATAGATATTCCAATGAAAAGTTATACCAATTGTAAGTTACATACCTTTCAAACCCTTAATTTGGAGTGTGTACCTTTGTCATGATATATATATGAACTTTTAACCCTATGTTACGGAATAATTCTCCTGCGGATAGGTGAATATTCCCTTGGATTACAGATCCCTATACCAAGACATAAAACTATATTTTGACACTACCATTCCTATAGATTGATTATGCCCATCAAAAAAGAGAGAAGGAGGAATAGTATGATGTACCTCATTTTCGAATTTTTTCCATGTTGCTCCAATCTGCGAGTTCCGAACAATACTTGCAATGGATGACAAGAGAAAAAAAACTATCTCCTACTCTAATGGATTAGAAAAGATCGATCTATCTATGAAAGATTAAAACAAGCATAGATAAGTACATGTAAAAACATACTATAAGAAAATAGGACAAGTATATTGATGAGAAATTTAAAAGGAAACTTACAATCTTTAGATGATGTTGCAACAGCCTCCCCAATTCCTCCTCATCCAAACCCTTGCTAGAAAGATCCATGATCAAAATAACAATGCTTGTTGATTATTTTCTCCTCCTATTCACCGTGAGAATGCCTCCATTTATAATATTTGAGAGGCTCAACCACCTTGGTTGTATTTGGTATTAGTTGAGGATATGAATCCATCAGTTGTGATATCTCCCTTAGATGCATCCTAAGGGTTAGATTTGATTCAAACCAACTCGATCCATCCATAGCTTTCCTTAGAGAAAAAAAGGGATTTCTTCCAAGATTTTCTCAACCAATTCAACACTCCCTTACAATAGCGAACAAAGCAAATAAAACATTGCTAGATAGACAAAGAGTGTTAGAGCTCCGTGCATATGAGAAGGGGAGTGTTGATCTTCCAAATGTTTCTAAGATGATCAATTCTGATAGAAAAACACTTTGTTCCGACTGTCAAATGATGGGGCTTCTTATTCTAACATGTTTAGGGGTTGTATCAAGTGGTTTCATGGTGTCGTTCATGATGGAACACTTACATGATGAGAATGAGACACTAATGACACTTGCGAAAAAAGTGTGAAACTTACGACACTTACGACAATTAGAATGTGACATTATCGAAGTGAGGAATTTTTATGTGTAACAAATTGCCCCCCAAAGTGTGAAGTCAAAAAATGAAATATGATGGCCAAAACACTTTGTAGATTCTTCGAAGCAAGGGTATGGAGTTAGGGAACCTAGTAGAAGCTGCAAAAAACCATCAAACAATGTTAATATGTGTTCCATTCTCGAGGAAGACATACCTATGCTTGGACTATATATGACTCAAAGTATGACTGCTAAAAAATACACTGTGCATCCATGATGATATTGACTAAGAGTATGGCCACCAGAGATACAATGTGGATCCATACTTCCATGACATGGATTGATCGTAGACATGCAAAATACACAATGGATATACGAGATGATAAAACATAGCCACATACCAATACAATGTGGATCTATGTGCAATATAAGTATCAACATGCTAAAATGACTTCCTTCACAGCCTGGGAAAAGAAGATATCAAAATGAATGCTCAACCTAGGGTCTTCGTTCCAATCATGATGTGGTATGAATATAGCCATGTGAATAGATGTTTTTATGTCAAACATGTTAGGAATCACTTCACTACTGGTCATTGAGGTAAACCGTTAACAAGTGTGAGGGAAATCACCAATGATGTCAATGATTCCCAAGGTACCCTAGTACAATCCAATGAATGTGAATAAATGATCTGAGGTTAAAAATTTGTGGAATCATCCAACCAGAGGTCAATGATGTAAAACTATTTTTCGGAAGCGAGGAGGCCTTCCATTGAGGCATGTAGGTCCCAGGGTACTAACTGGTTTCTAAGTCTAATTCCTGGATGATGTGTTGAAGTCGATAGGAAAATACTTGTTGAAGGAGGGCCTTGATGTATTTCTGATCATCAACATGAAACTGACATAGGAAAGTGATAATATATATAGAATATGAACACATACTGACACGGGTATGGAAACTGGTAATTTTGTAGATGGTTGACTCTCGAGGCAAAAACTTCCCTTGAACACTGAGGCACGAGATGAGACTTGGAAACATAAACATAGAATGGACCAAAACATAATGCAACAAGTGAGGAATTCTTTGGATGGTTCAAAGGAGTGGAAAGACTCATAGGATTAGTTCATTGAAGAGGTTTAGAGGATTATCCAAGTGTTCAGTGTGAAGGTTAAAACAACTGTCGTGTTCAAGGGTGACTGTAAGAGTTGTTTACAAAAGTTTTCAAGAAACTTTACCCACTTCCTCCAATATTTTCCCCCATCCAAATAGATGAGTACTTCTTTTTAATTTAATGACTTGAGGAGGATAACACATGCTCGATATAACTCCCCTTTTGTAAGTTCCTCTTCCTTTGTTTAATGAACTAGAAGAAGTAAGGGCTCGTCCCAATATGGGTCCTTCAATGTGTAATTTAGCAACTTCAGAGAAGGAAAAGTCGATGGTTTTTCATGTTTAGAGAGTCTGAAATTAACTTAAAGGCGACTCCAGGGTTGTCCTTTTTCATAATTTTAGTCTCTGAGGTCTGAAAAATAGATAAAATATTACTTAGAAGATTCCCTTTCAAACATTTTAACGAGTGCGAAAGGAAGCAATATAACTCGTCAATGTTTCCATTTCGAACACTCGACCATTCTCCCCGAGTCACCCTCACATTTCAGGATTTTGAGCAGTCTTCCATTGCTTCACCTCCTACTGACCAGTGACTCCATCATTCAACCTCGACATCATTCACGCACCCTTGGAGCCTGTATGCAATTTGCAGTTACCCCATACATTTCCTATTACGTGCAATGCAACTGTACCTTATTTGAACCCATATTGTGCCTTATCTGAAGGTTGTCAGTGATGCCATAACTATCCCTTACTCAAAGTTTGTTGTTGACCATTACTCATACCTTTCCATTATGTGCACCTCCCTGTTCATTGCCTAAGTGTGGATGCTACCACCACATGTGACTTAATCTGTTTTCTGTTGTTGCCTTCATCAGAGTTGGTACATGGATGACTAGAGAGATGGATTGAAGAAGCGGGTTGTCGAGCCCATGGAATTGAAGAGGTAGGTTGTCAGGCATGTGAGGAACTCTCTCTAGGTGAGATAATTATTGAGGAATTTATTTCCTGAGGGGGGGGCAACTACAACTACAAATCTCTGATACTTCATTTTCAGTTTGTTGTTGAAGCCCTAGAAGGGAAGTGGGGAAGTCGAAGGAATGTTGAGTAGATAAGGGGCACACTTCATGGGGTGGGCCAGGCATGTGGGGAATGAGAGGCTATAGGCTTTTAGTTTGAGTTGGCTCCTAGGGATGAAATCCTTCTTGTTGACTGTGTAACCTCATCCTAGATAGGAATCCCTTTACCCGGGTGGCATTTATTCCCATCTCAAGGGTGACCCATTGTTGAGAGCTTTGAGCAGCGTAGTCTAAGGTTGGGAGGTTCATGGAAGGTATGCATGCAGTTGATGTTCTTCTATAAAAAGATAAGTATCAATTATTTGTCAAATTACATGTTGTGTATTTGTACATGTCTTTATAATTAAGAGTATTTCCTGTGTATGTTGTATGTATAGGATTACTATTATTCCGCATGAATCTATGCATTATCAGAATGTATCTATATTTCTTGAATTTGTATAAATATATACAGTAGAAATGAAGAATTGTTATCTGGCATAGCCCAACTGCCTAAAGCTGGGGGTGCTACAATATGGTATTAGAGTTTCGTAAGAGTGTTTTATGGAGTAGCATGGCCCGACCTAGGTGTATGGTCATGTTACAAATTGGTATCAGAGCTCTGGTTTTCAACACTGAGCCTGGATGGGCTGTATAAGTGGAAATTGAATAACAGTTTTCAGAACGAATTGTTGTCAAAATGGAAAACATTTGAGTTTCAGAGCATTCATGAGTGCCAAGAAGGCGCTAAGAGAAAACGTTAGCTCAACTTGAAATCTCAGGATGTCTAGCGGTTTGAGAAAGCCAACAGAGGAAAGAAAGCATATTAATTGTGGTTGTAGGGCCACAAAGTTTAGATTTGAGCTGTCGGATCTGTTCGGGAGAAGGCAGCGTTATGAGGAAAATATCTCTATGGCTAGGGGAAAACCACAAAAGATGGAAATGACTACAGAAATCAACTCTATTCTCAAGTATGCTATATAAACAAATATTCTAGAAAGACAAGATAAAATGCCTACCTCATCCAGACATTCGATGAATTCCACCGTTGAGAACTTGACCCAAAGCAATACACCTGCAACTAGTCCTCAATAACCAAGCAAAGCAAGCATATGGTGATAATATATGATGTTAGCACATTCAATAGCATAATCCATTAACATTCATAACAAATACGCCCATGGAATAATAATTCAAATATTTGCAAG
>JZKD02S2289761.1:328840-339242 GCA_000966675.3 Picea glauca
CTAAGATATGATCAACATAAGTGAATAAGTTATAGACTTCTGTGTCGACACGGTTCAGAACCGAGAAACTAAGTTCCTTCCAGCTGGGCCTCCACCACTTAAATCCTCCACCAAAGGCAATCTCATGTAAGAGAGACAATCGAGTTCTCACTCAATAAGGGAAGAGCTTGCGGGCTGACCACTATGTTTAGACTTAAAGGACAAAGGGATGCAGACTTAATTGGAAGTGAATAATTTCTCCAGAGTAACTTTTCTCTCAAAGTTGAATTCTTTCTCCTCTTTTTCATAGCTCGAAATTGGCCTATTTATAACCTTCAAATGGAACTGAAGGCCCGAGTCAGAACATTTCCAGTATATGGAAGGCAAAGGATCGTTGATCTCCTATCGTAACATGGAAACCCAACACCATTTTTCATTTATGGTCACATTTACCGATGTACGCGGTTTGTAGTGGTGCAACCTATGCATACGCATGTTGTATAGTAGGAAAGGTGCATATATGTGAAAAAAATGTATTTTTAGCTCTAGGATTTGCAAAAGGGGATGAAAAGTCTGCATAGGGAAATGGAAAAAGGCCTTCTGTGCAAGATTGCATAGGGTGAGGAAAATATTTCTATAACAAATGCCCCCTAATGTGTGAGATCAAAGGAGTATCTGCGATGGCTGAAATACATTACAAAAATTTAGAAGTGGAGTCATAGGGAACCAACTAGAAGAACTAGTTGCTCATTAAAATCTGCACTAACTTTGCATACATGGCTTCCAATTTGAATTACATTGCAAATCCATGTGAAAATATACCAACAACTGTCTGTGGCCATGAATAGGAAAATACAAATGTGGTTACATGCCAAAGGTTTTCATAGTCACGAACAAGGCCCAGTAGAACCAATCTCAAAATCAATCTGAAGATATTTGTATACCATGGAGTACAATCTAATCTCCCATGATCACTGAATTCATATAGGTATTGGTCCAATGAAAAGGAAGCAACAACTCAGGAAAGCTAAGACCACATAATGATGTCTTCAAGTCTTCTACACAATCCTCCAAAGGTGCAAGTCTACATTATGTGAACAAAGGAGTTGAGGTCGAACATACTGAGACATCGTTTTAGTACCAGTCAATGAGGTATACCATTAAGAAACATGAGACATCCTACCGATGATGAAAGTAGGTATCAAGGCATTGAGTACATTCTTACAAGTTTGAATAAAGGAGTCGGGGTTGAACACTTGAAGAATCCATCGATCATGAGACATTGATGTATTCCCAACTGTCGATGGCGAGAGAACCTCCCACTAATGATTGCAAGCCTCAAGGTACTCATAGGACTCTAGGCATTGTTTCTAGAATAGATGAGCTGAATTTGATGGAAGGAGACCCATTGAAAGGAGAGCATTAAGGCATCTCGCATCATTCAGCATGAGGTACAAAGAAGGAGCTTCATGATTTGGAGGAAATCAGATGAAGAACATGTTCACGAACCAACGACCCTGTGTGTCTTTCGCCTGTGCCAAGTGAAAGAGGTACACAAAAAGACCCTCTGAATAGAATCCAATGAGGAAAACTGTTGACAAAGGCAAGGAAACCACCAATAAGGCTAATGGCATCCAAGAAACTGCATGAATCCCAATGTGTTAATAGATGTATTTTCTTCGAACACAAGGGAAACCACCTATTCAACGACCAATGATGAAATGTCGACTGTTGGGTTCAAGGGTACCTACCAATGATGAAAGTAGGACCAAGGTGCATGATAGGACTACATCATCATCTGATTCTAACGCAAATTGAGGGTATGGATGACATGCAAAGTCAAGATTTTTTAGGAATGGATGACACAAGTTGATAAACATCCTTTGAAAAAGAGCATGAGACATATGGAAGACTTCGAAAACATAGACTCAATGATGAAACTATGAGATGCAGGAGGCATCAATCAAATTATCTATAAGTTTTGGAAGAGTAACCAGTTGGTGGAGACAACTCTCTGTAATGAGCTCAACCTCCTAAGGCCATGCTAAACCCAAAATTATGATGACAAGTGGACTCAATAAATTTGTGCTCTATTCAAAGGTGACAGGATTGCTGCCAATATAAGATAATACTCCCTCCCCCCTCGTATTTTTTTTTCATAGTCAAATGAATGCTATGATACAGATGAGGAAACGAGTGTCGCAAGTAAGAAAAACTAGTTCTGGCAGTGGAACATACCTATGCTCAATGCAAGGAGATGCATGTGGGAGATGGACACTCGGGGGATGTTCCCTCCTGGGTATAGGGTGTCAAATTGCGAAGGATATAAATGAGGCTCTACTTGGTTTAGTATGCAAAACTGTTGAGGAAAATGGTTTATAACACAAATCAAGAACCAGATATAGGCTCAATATTGCAAGCAAGGGCATGAGATGCAATCACAACTTAACGCCAAAAAATGTCATTTTCTATAATATTAGTCTACTTAGTTTGAAAAAGGGATAAACTTGTACCAAATAGACATCCTTTCAAATCCAATTTACGAGTGTGAAAGAGACAAGTTCACTCGGGAATCTTTTCACTTTTTGAAAATGAGTCGGAAAAGAGATTAAATCAAACTCAGTTGGGAGTCCTTTAGGTATAGGTCAAAATTTTTATGAGTGAAAATAAGGCTCAGCATAAATTCATGTATTATCTATAAAGGACTCCCGATCCTACGAAAAAAATATCGGCATGGGCACCAAATGGAGCAGAGGATCTAGCTAGGGTACCCATGTTTGGTAAGTCTCTACCACTTGATAATGACACATTTTATAGAAGATGGAAGGTTCTGTGTCACAAAAAATGGGTTCGTACCTAAGGCATATGAGTGATAGTTATAGGAAAATGAAAATGTGCATGATGGAATGGATACCTATCATATATGTTGGGTAGTGAAAATACCTGCCCGTGATTACGAACGATAAACATAATGCTAAAATCCGCAAGAATCCCTAGTGAACACTACAAAAACCAACTCAATCCACTACTGTATTAGTCCATAAAGATAAAATACGATCCAAAACTATAGAAAGTGGGTAAAAACTACTATGAATAGTAACAAAACCAAAATTTACTATGTCATTTTGACTTTTTACCCAAATAGTGAAAATTGGACCAAATTACCTCCAATATTCAACTGGTGATTGTGGGAGTGTCGAGTGATAGAATCAGAGACCGTCTAGACCAGGTAATTCCTCTTCCCCTCCTCTTCCTTTCTAGTTGATTACATTTTTTAATTAGGTTTCAAAATTTGAGTTAATTAAGGCACAAATTAGTTATTTCGGTGTACGTGGGCTACCATTCATCGGGTTGCATATATGTGAGGTTATACATGACTGTGTAAAATACAAGCTGCATGTACTCAAACCTATATGTGTGATCCATAATTGAATCTCAGGACTAGATTAGGTCCAGGAAGGCCTAAAAATAAAATTTCTCATAATGTCTTCAAAACAGATGTGTGTGTAGGCCTCATCGATACAAACCCAATGCAACTTGAACAGGCTTAAACATATGTCGTATGCTCCAGATATCATGATCTGTTCATTTTTCCAAACAGACAAAAATTCAACAATCAACAAGCAAAAAAGTTAACACTGACGTTAGCATGATGTCATGCTGACGTGGCATCATCTAGAGGTGACACATGGCATTGACCGTACAGTGACATGGATAGGATGCTGATGTGGACAGGTATAGGTGGACTAATCTGGGAGTGACATGTGTCACCACTGTAAAGGTGACAAGTGGCACGTCCATACGACTGACGTGGCAGATCCATATGACACTTAGCAAGGGGCTGATGTGGCAGGTACAATTGGTTGCTGACTGGGCAGGTGGAAGATGTGGTCCTATAAGTGCCTGACAAGCGTCACCTTTGTGGGAGAGTTAAACGGGCCACGTGGCCCAGTCATGGGTTTCCACGTGGCACCCTGCCATTGTCTTAGTGGGAAAAAATTTGTTGGACTCCACCAGAGTTGACCGTGTGATCTCCAACATGGGGGAAATTCTTGGGTAGGGCTAGGCCACCAACCCGCCTACGTTGATTATTATTAACCTAAGTTCAAATATAATATTTGGATTTTCTTTGAATTTTGGGTGGAGGCAGAAAGGGGCTCGGGTCGAGCCCCAACGTGCAGTGTTGTTACACGTCCATACTCCCACAACTCAACACTCGACGATATACATTGTGACAGGGTTAACACATAGAGATCCACCGAAGTTTAGAACCTACCACCATATGATCCGGAGTGGTGACCACCGAGAGGGCCGATCGGCGAGGGGCTCATCCTGTCCGATCAAACCCTGGTTCCATTAAATGCACCTTATGACTAGGGGCTACATTGGATTGGAGGGAACGTGGGCGTAGGACTAGGGCGAGGCCACATGGCTAAGCCATATGACCTAGATCCAAACATAAAGGGGGCCAGCATGCCAGGAAATTATCTTGAGGCCACATGGAGACCCTCCATACAACCAGGAGCTGAGAAAAAGGGGTTGTTCCCATAATATGTGAAAAAGTGGGTTTTTGACATTGTAATTAAGATTTTTAATGATTTATTCAGCAGTTTTAGAGATTTTTGGTCTTTTGGGGGGATATTGGGCCCTTTTTTAGGCCAGATCTTCGGGATAAGTTGGGAGGTTGTTACCCAAATCTAATATATATAAACTAGAGGTTCCTGGATCCAGGGGGGGAGGTTCATAATAGGTTTATGCTGAATATTTTCCAAGCCAAATTCATTTGTATGCAAGGAATCCATTGAGGAGAGCACCTTTGCGGGCCATTTCTGGGAGCTCCAGTCATCCATTTTAGTGTCATCAATTTTGTTGGGTTCTAGAGATCTAGTAGAACAAAGCTAGATCCATTTGTGATCCTTTTAGCATTTTCATGATGTCCTTTTAAATCTTTGAACATAAATAAGAAAGTCTCACCCACTCAGACAAAGGCTCAGAGACGCAGGCGAGATTGTCGAACTCCATTATCACATTGGTATTTATGGTTTATTGTTATTCATCCTTATGTTCATATCTTTATATGTTTATATGGATGTCATATTTCCTCTTTAATTATTCCTCTTTCATTAGTTTCCTAAATGGTAATTTAACGCATGAATAATAACTCAACCATTGTCGTTTAAAAGAGCTTTTAGGATCAAGTGGTTTCAGAGCTAGTTGACGTTTGGATTTTGAGTTTGCATGATTACCAGGGAAAATTTGAATCATGGTGAAGGTGAGCTTATTGAGGAGAATCCGTTGAGTGTATTGAGAAAGAGAACTTCTCAAAGAGATAATATGGCATTGGAAGAGGAACTTTCTCAAAATGAGAAACAGTTTCGAAAAAATTTCTTCGCTATGTTGGAGATGATGAAGGTTTTGTATGAGGATTACTTGGAATGGAAGAGACCGAATCTGGGTGAATATTCAAAGGTCAAAAGTGAAAAAGAAGAGGATCCTCCTCAAATTCCTCCTTCACCTCCTTCTTTTCCTTCCTCTTCAAGTTCAAGTTCTAAAAGCACTGCAAGAAAACATGTGCATAAACATAAACATGAAATTCCTTTATTAAAACTTGATGTGAAATTCAAATTACCTATGTATGATGGTAAAGTTAATGTAGAGAGACTTGAAAACTAGATCAGACATATGGAAGTTTATTGTAGTGTGCAAAAAATCAAATATGAGGCCACTCAAATCAAATTGACATCGCTTAGACTTGCAAGCACAACACTCATCTCGTGGCAAAGAAAGTTGCAAATGGAATGCAAAAAGTGGGTAATGTATTTCCATCATGGCAAGTTTTTATTTCTGTACATAGAAAGCAATTATATCCTTTGGGTTATAAAGATAAATCTTTAATTGAATGGAAAGCTCTTAAACTAAGAAAAGGACAAACAATGCAAGAATACACCGATGGATTTCATAAAATGGCATTGATGTTAGATATTCCTTTACATACCCAAGAAACTCTTATGAATTATATAGGAGGTTTACCTACACATATTCGTAGCACTATATTCATGTTTGGACCTACTAATATTGATTAGGTTTATGTTCAAGCGACATACATTGAAGTAGGGAAAACAGAGGTTGATGTATCAGGGGAATTGTCTTCAAAGAAAGAGAACAAAAGGAGGTGGAATGGAAAGAAGACCAATTCAGTGGAAAGAAAAGAAGAGAAGCCATCTTGCAAGCATTGCAAGAAAGAAGAGCATGATGAGGACCGTTGTTGGAAATTGCATCCCGAGAAGAGACCAAAGTGGTTCAAAGAAAGGAAAGGGAGGCAAACAGTTGCAACATCATCACGACCAACAGACTTGGGATCAGATTCAGGTGATGAATCTAAAGTCTCATTGGTTGGTTTGACAGGTAAATTGGTGATGGATTTGATACTAGAAGTAAATTGTTTCACTTAAGGGTCATTATGAGGCATACTAAGGTCGACACATTGATAGATAGTGGATCTCAATCTAACTTGATTTCAGAGGAATTGGTTAAACAATTGGGATTAAAAACACAGATGCATCATAAGCCTTACACACTTAAATGGATAAGAAACAATCATCAATTTCATATAACAAAGAAATCCACATTAAAGTTTGCAAATTCATCTAAGTTTATGGATAAGGTAACATGTGATGTTGTGCCACTCGATGAATGTGGAATGGTCTTATCAAGTCCTTACTCGTATGATCGTAAAGCAATCTTCTACAAGGAAAATAATCAATATCACTTAATCAAAGCAGGTCAAGAATACGTGGTAGATGCTCATCATTTAAAGAAAAATAAATCTCTTCAAACTATGGAACAATTAAGGTAGGAAACTCAAGCAAGCAACACACCTATACTTGTTTCAAGTCAAGTAATTGATCTTAAGCAAGAACAGGAGATGATTGTGGAATGGAAAATCAATCACACTTTGCTTCAAGATAAGCTAATGTCGTGCAAATATTACAAACATATAAGCTCATTTGCAGTCATATTTTTTATGCTATCATTAGTAATGTTGTCTACATGTATGATAGTGGCTTCAGTAAGATGTGACAGGGTACAAATGGATAACAATATTCTGTCAGTTATCATGATTGTTTTACAGTTCATCTTGATGAGTCAGGTACACAAGACAGAGTTCAAAGACAAGGAACAAGTCGGGTGGCCTATCTCGCACTTGATGACTAGTCAGTAACCTTTTGTGGACCAAAAGGTATTTAGTGGGGAGGTGTGATCTAGAATTAGATCTTGGGACCAGATTGGGTCCAACCCAAAAATCAAAATTATCAGAATGGCTTCAAAATGGACGTGTGTAGGACTCATCGATACGATCCCAATGCAACTTAAATGGGCTCAAACAAATGTTGTATTTTCTAGATATTGTGATCTGTTCGATTTTCCAAACATGCAAAAAGTCAATAGTCAATAGGCAAAAAAGTCAATGCTTATGTCATCATGACATCATCATGTTGACGTAGCATCGTCTGGAGGTGACACATGGCACTAATTGTACAGTGATGTGGATAGGTACAAGTGGACCAATATGGGAGTGGCACGTGTCACCACTGCAACGGTGACACATGGTACATCCCTACGACTGAAATGACAGTTCCGTATGACACATGTCATGGGGCTAACATGGTAGGTACAGTTGGTTGTTGATTGGGCAGGTGGTAGACATGGTCCAATCGATGCATGACAAGTGAGATCTTTGTGGGCGAGTTAAACGCTTCCTCATGGCACCCCGTCATTGGCTTACTGGGAAACATTTTGTTGGACTCCACCAGAGTTGACTGCATGACCTCCGGCGTGGGGGAACATCTTGGGTAGGGCCGAGCCACCAACCTGCATGCGTTGATTCTTATTAACCTAAGTTCAAATATAATATTTGAATTTTCTTTGAATATTAGAGGAGGCGAAAAGGGGATGGGATCTAGCCCCAACCTACAGTTTTGTTAAACATCCATATGCCCATAGCTCAACACTCGGTGATATACATTGCGATAGGGTTAAGGCACGGGGATCCACCAGAGTTTAACACCTACCACCATATGATATGGAGCGGTGACCACCGAGACGGTCGATCAGTGGGGGGTTTATCCCTTCCGATCAGACCCTGGTTCCATTGAATGCACCTTATGACCAAGGGCTACATCGGATTGGAGGGAACAGGTGTGTAGGACTAGGGCGAGGCCACATGGCCAAGCCATGTGACCCAGAGCCAAACAGAAAGGGGGCCAACGCACCATGAGATTAGCCTGAGGCCACATGGAGACCCTCCATATGACCAGGAGATGAGAAAAAAATTTTGGGCCCATAATATGTGAAAAAGTGGGTTTTTGACATTGTAATTAATATTTTTAATGATCTATTCAGGACTTTTAGAGATTTTTTGTCATTTTGGGGGGATATTGGGCCCTTTTTTAGGCCAAATCTCGCGGAGAAGTTGGGAGGTTGTTACCCACTTCTAATATATATAAACTAGAGGTTCTTGGAGCCAAGGGGGGAGGTTTAGAATAGGTTTATGTTGAAGGTTTTCCAAGCCAAAGTCATTTTTATGCAGGGAAGCCATTGAGGAGAGCACCTTTGCGGGCCATTTCTGGGAGCTTCGGTCATCTGTTTTCAGTGCCGTCAGTTTTTTTGGGTTATAGAGATCTGGTAGAACAAGAAAATATCAGTTTTTAATACTTTTGGGTCTTACATGATGTCCTTTTAAAGCTTTGCATATAAATAAGAAAGATTCACCCACTAAGACAAAGGCCCAGAGATGTAGGCGAGATTGCTGAAATCTGTTATCACATTGGTGTTTATGGTTTTTTGTTCTTCATGAATATGCTCAGATCTATATATGTTTATATGGCTTTCATATTTTCTCTTTAATTCTTTCTCTTTCATTAGTTTCCTAAATGGTAATTTAACACATGCATAATAACTCAACCATTGTCGTTTAAAAGATCTTTTTGGATCAACGCAACTGTGAATGTTGCAGACCACATACAAGTCCGTAAAAAGGGTTTTCTATGGTTTCTATCTCAAAAATTGATGTTTCTCTTACAATATGGTGCTAGAATGGAGGGAAAGGGAACATGAGGAGGTAGATGTTGTTGTGGAAAGAGATCCGGGGGCCCAAATGGCCTTGAAAAGATGTGGCTTGTACAAATTTTGGGCACTAAAAGGGATGAGAGCCCAAGTGAGGTTGCTTGAGTTGCTCGTGGATTAATGGGATCCTGACGGTGAGAGCTTCAACCTTGATGGGAAACCATTGAGGATTGAAGTCGAGGATATATACTTTTTGACTGGGTTATCACGTCAGGGTGAGGTGGTGAAACTCAAAGCTCGGGGAGCTAGGAGATGTATGAATATAAAGGAGTACATAGACACTCACTGTGTAGCAGGGACTGAGACGGTCAAGAGTCAACTCCCCATCCGAGCGATAAACAATCTCAGCCTTAATATTTTTGTCCTCATTTTGACCAAGATCACACAATTGGCTTTGTTGCACCAGGCATCGAGGCCTCTCATGTTCTATTCTATAGAGTTATTGAGACCCATGGTGCATGATTGGTGCACCTCACTACTAGCTAATATGAAGAGCGATTTGACAGAGTGCAAACAGGGTGACAAGAGGAACTTTGGGTTTGCCTCTATCTTATGTAGTTTTTTCTTCGACCGGGTTCTAGGTTTGGGACCTAGAGTCGAGATCATTCCTAAAGGACCTCTTGATCCAGCCATGGCATGGTGGACTGAGGTAATGAGACGACAGAGGGGAGGTAGGGTGCCCACAACCTACAACGATGATTTCTTTTACTGGTGGAGGTGACAGGTAATTTCTCTGGATGACCACCCCTATATAGGGGATCGACTTCAGAGGGGACCTGGACATGCCACTGCCACCAGGGACCTCCTACGAGGACATAGGTATATCAATGTTTTTAAATATTTCATTCTTTTGTATTTTTGTATAGTAAAACAAAAATATTTTTGGATGATGCTTAAGTACTAACTAGACACTTGTGTGACGTAGACGTAGGGCCGTGACAACCGGAAGGGATTCCATGACATCGTCGGAGGCACCAGGTAGATGGGGTGGTGGGAGGAGAAGCAGAGATAATCCTTTAAAACGTGTAGGGAAACCTGTCTCTTTTGACACATATGATTTCAATGGTTCAGGTAGAGGATCTGTCGGAGGCCATGCAACGACAAGTGCTTGGTGTGCCTAGAGATTGGGTGCGACTCTTTCGACGTCTCATAAACGTCATAGTTTTTTATCATGACACACATCTGGCACCACATGCGTAGATGTCGTGGATGTTGTATTATCGGATGTATATGTGTATTGAGGGTGATGGCCCCAATTTTGTACTATAAACACCATATTTTTTGAAATATATATAAA
>JZKD02S2289761.1:348421-369641 GCA_000966675.3 Picea glauca
TCAACTATGACTCATCAATATGTACCAACATCATCAACTATACACCTCATGTATGTGCCAACTCATCAACTACTTGTCTCAACCATGTACTCAACATGTACCTCAACCAAAAATCATCATCAATTTCATCATCCAAATATGATTTGTAGCTCTATAATAGACCTAGTATATATGATCACATTCCTGCAAACATTTTTTAACGTTAACAACAAGAGACTATCATTTTCATCAAATGTTTCTTTAGTCTCACATGCCTAGTTTTGGATTAGTCAACAACCCTAAATTAAAGTAATCATAGCTTTGTACCTGTAATGTATAAAGATATGAAACTGATATACAATGTTATTTAGTGTGTTTTATGAAATTCCTCCACGTTTCACTACTTGGAACCTCTCATAAAATTAGTTATAGCAAAAATGGAATACCTTGTTGAATTCTAGCTTATTCTAGAGACCGACCTTGTAGAGTGTGCCCCGCACGGAATAATTGTTCAATTGATCTAAAACTATTACAAAACATACTAAAGAATGTACCATAACCTAAACATTTATTTTCACTGAATTTAGATCTGTTATGAAAAAGTTATGACATTTTTACCCAAAACACTTGTTTTTGACTAGTTTCAAGACTAGCCACAAACCCTATTTTCCACGAAGTGTAACTCCAAAAATACAATGACCCACAAGATGAATTTTTTATCACAGATACTTGGATATGTTTTCTCAATGGAATATCAATTTTACAGTTTGAATCATTAGATAAAAAACGTTATAGCGAAAATGGTGAGATGAACTGTAAATAACATACTTTAGGAAGCACCATCAAAAGAATTTATCCTTCCTTGGATTTTGGCCTTCTTTTCTTCACCTTCCCTCTGAATTTTGGCTTAGATATCCTTGGTTACCTCAGAAGCCTATATATATTCAATATTCTCAAGTGTGATTAAAATGAGAGAGCCTTGCCTCTTATTTATACTCTCCAAGTAGCTTCCTTAAAAACATCTTCTAGGTCACTTGGCCCCACTTTCCTTAATTTAGGGTTAGCCCACTTATAATTTCTCCATTAAATTTATTATTGAAATAATTTATTTTGTATTCACTTTGAATTATAATACACTCATTACTTCACTTTATTATTTACCTTTTAAAAACTCTTAAATCACTTTGACTACTTTGACCTTTTGGGGCTTCTAGATGACATATGAGGGTTCTCCAACTTTGTAAAGCCATAACTCTCAAACCGTGAGGATTTATGTGATGTTCCACATACCACCAGAAATGGAATGACATGTAATATCCACATAGAATAGTATTAGCTGAAAATATATCATAATTCATATTGTTATCCATCAAACAAACTTGGGTCCATTACCCAAACCTGGGTTCTCCAACTTCTCGTGGCCATAACTCTCTAACCGTGAGGAGTTATGTGACGTTCCACATACCACTAGAAATGGAATGACAAGAAATATCCATATACGATAGTTTACCTGAAAAATTAATTGTCCTTCATCTCATTATTCCACAATTAAGCATGGGTTCTCTTACGCCACAAAGCATCTTCCCGTGAGGGATTTCACCATAAGGGGACCACTTTGGAGTTCATCCATATTTACTTCTTATCAACCATGACAAGACAATAATGAGTCATCTTTACATCAAACAATATTGGGTCCATTACCCAAACCTTTGTGCTGCGGGGATTTCTTCAGGGGTTGACATCAATGACAACCAACCTTAATCAACAACAATGTGTGCATTGATGAGATTGTTTTCTTTCTTTAGTTAAGTGACAAATGCCAATCTAAAACAAAATTAGCATAAACATTGGATACATAATTAGAACTCCTAGGTATGTGATGATAAGTAAGACAAAAAGTAAAGGGGAAAAATATATACACTAAATTACATTAGTATACAAAGAGTTACGCCCAAGATGGGGGCTCAAGAATAATATATTTTCAAGTAGAGCCCATTCCTGGGCTCGTCCAACATATTCCCTTCATAATATTCTAAATCATAGGCTCCTTTTTCTAAGAAACGTCGCACGATATAGGGGTCATTCCACATAGGCTTGAACTTGCCTGCCCCCAGTGGTTCTTTGGCTTGATCATATAAAAGGACCAATTCACCCTCAGCGTACCAACGAGGGAAAATAGACTTATCATAATGTATTTGACACATATTTTGTTTGCCTTGATAGCTAGAGATGTGTCTCAACACCACTCGTCTTGGCTGTCTAGGTGTACCAGGCATCACTCGATATTGGAAGTGTCAGGGAGGAGTCCGACTGCCAAATTAAGAGAAGGGATCTCAAATTCAAAGGTAATATCGACTCCACACCATGTGTTCAACTCTAAAGATGTCTTAAAATATAACCTCTATGCATTATCCAAAGGTAGGCACTGGCACAAGCGTTTTACTTGTCTCCTACGTAGGTTCTTACCTTCCAATTTCAATACCCGTCCTCCAGAGATGCAACCCCTGCAAAGGGACAACAATCATAACAAAAGAAACAACAATCATTTCATTCAAATTAACAACAAAAGGAACAACAATCGTGACAAGGGAATGATAGTCGTTATATTGAGCCGAACTAATGTTGTATTAATTGAGTTGTAGTACTTTCCCAACTATCTAATTTGTCAACCCGGGGTTCGTAAACTGACGAAGCACACGCAAAGTATATGCAATCTTGAAGAGAGACTAATCTAATCTAATGTTTAAGCTACAACTGAAATTGAATCATTAATATAACACACGACTGAATTAGAATCATTAATCTAACACACGACTAAGATAGAATCATTAATCCAACACATGACTTGGAATTGAATTAATCTAGTTGTGTAAATGAAATTAATCTAGGAATGGGAAATTGCGTGAGGGAAATTAATCTAGAAATGGAGAACCACATGAAGGAAGAGCAGATACAACAAGTGAAAATTTGAATGGCATAACAACATATGAGAGATCTCACCAATGAAGCAATCTTACATTCAATAATCAAATCAATCTTCATAACAGAATAATGAAAGCATGAAAACCAAAACCATGAATCAAAGCTAAGAATTTGTTTCTCTTTCGAATCCTAATAACTACCATTAATGGCTACTCTAATTCTAATCAATTGAATCCTCCAATTCCTATTCTACTTGAATCCTCATGAAGAGAGAGAACTTTCTTTTATACATGAGAGCCTTGAAGATAAGATAACCATCTCATTATTACAAATCCACTTTTCTCTCAACCTATTTCCCATTATTACAAAATATAATCCCTTTAAATACTCACAAATATATCTCATATATCTTGGATCTTCATATATCTCATATATCTTGGATCCAACCAAATCTCCATGATCTTCTCCTTGGAATGGGCTTGAATTATCTCCTCAAATATTGAAATGGTGGAGGAAGTATTCGAGAAGTCCTTTGAATTAATCCTTCACATATTCCTACACATTACAAAGCTCACACATATTTGAGATATATATGAAAACATGTCAATTTTATAACATTTAATCACAAATTCCTTTTAAATACTAAAATGAATAAAGTGGAGAACAATAAGGTGAAACCCAAGTATATTTATGGAACTGATATCGTGAAAGGTTAATGGGGTGATGAAATGTGAAGAATAATGAAGGGAAAGGTGGATGAAAATAGGACATTTCTGAGCCCCAACACCCTGTACTAACTAGAAAGGAGAAAATCCATTGGCATTACTGATCGAGGTTCGTTATTCCTAGAGTGCGGGATATAGCATAATATGCAAGTCAGATTTACTCTGGCTGACAGTTTTCTGCAAAATAGTTTTGAGAGACTTGTTGATGGCCTCTACCTGTCCATTTTCCTTGGGGTTGTAAGAGGTAGAATGACCATGCTTAAACCCCAGCTTGGATGTTATCTCTTCCATCATTTCATTCTGAAAGTGACTTCCATGATCAGTGACAATCTCACTCAGAATACCGAATCTGGTGATAATTTGATTGAATACGAAGAAGGAGGTAGTCTTCCCATCGGATTTAATTGTAGGCATGGCCTAGGTCCACTTAGTAAAGTAGTCTATGGAGATGATAATGTGTTGATGATACCCAACCAAAGTTGGGTTGCAATCCATGAATTCCACCCCCCCCTTAGTGAAGGGATCGACGATAATGACTAGGTGAAGAGGGGATGGATGAGAACGCATTTTTCGAGTGCACACTTGATAGGGATGACACTTATTAACCACTTCAATGCAATATTTAAAAATAGAAGGCCAAAAACAACCGGTTCGCAAAATTTTATGGGTTGTCACAATCCCGATAGATGACCACCACAAGCCCCACTGTGGCAATTGTTTAGAATTGACTCTGCTTCCTCGTGAGTTAAAAAATAACACAGGATATTATCTATTCCTCGATGATACCAAGTGTCATCGACGATAGTGTAATTCTTAACTTGGTATCATACACATCGTCGGTCATCTCGTGAGAGATGATGAGGGAACTTCAAAGTTTGAATATAGAGAAAAATGCCTCCATACCGGGGGTCGGACGACAAAAGAAGGAAAATGTGTTCGTTCACAAATGAATCAATATGGATAACATCCTCATCAAATCATGGGAAGTTGGATATTAACTCCGCAAAGACTAGTGATTTCTTGGATTTCGCAGAAGCGAAATTGAGATCAAATTCTTGTAAAATGACAATCCATTTATTATATTTCCCCCCTATGATACGCCTGGTAAGTACGTATTGAAATGGATTGACATCGACAACCACATTAGTATTGCGAAGAAATATATAATGGTGTAAATGTTGGACTACGTGAACGACAGCCAAAGATAGCTTTTCAACGTGAGAATAATTGAGCTCAGTATCGACTAAGTTTCGACTAAGATAGTAGATGATGTGCTCGCAGACCTCATCATCCTCATGAACCAAAACTATACCAATTGTCTCCTCAGACGTGGCAACATAAAGAAAGTAATCCCTACTGTAGTGAAGAGACTTTAGCAAAGGCGTCAATACCAAGTCTTTCTTCAAAGCATCGAAGGACTCTTGGGCTCACTCATCCGAGATAAAAGGGGTGTCCTTCTTCAAAAGACGCATGAAACCCTTAGTAATATTTGCATAGTTTAATATAAACCAACATAAAAAGTCAATTTTACCCTATAAACCTGTAAGTTTTCGAATAGTGAGTGGGGGAGGCGATCGAAGTATTGCCTCAACCTTTAACATATATACCATGATCCCAGTCTCGGAGACTAAAAATCCCAAAAGACATCCAGACCTAATGCAAAAGATGCACTTATGAGGGTTCAACCGAATTTTATAATGACGACATCTTTCAAAAACTAGTTGAAGGTGCTTAGAGTGATCTAGTCTCTTGCGAGAGTGAGCAGCAAGATCATCAAGATAAGCTTCGCCTATATGCTTAAGATCGTGGAATGCAAAGTTCATAGCACGTTGGAAGGTTTCTCTAGCGTTTTTAAGGTCAAAAGGCATTTTATGGTATGCAAAAGTACCCCAAGGAAAAATAAATTTCATCTTGTGTTGATCCTCAGGTTTAATTTGAATTTGGTTATACCCTGAAAATCCATCCATGAAAGAAAACACTTTGTTTCCCGCACACTCATCAATAATTTGATCAATGAAAGGTGTCAAGAAGTTGTTTTTAGGACAAGCCTTGTTCAGGTCACAAAATTCCATGCATACATGAATGCGTCCTTGATTCTTATTCATAGGAATGAGATTGGATACCCATTCAGTCAAGGGAACCGGGTAGATAAAGCCAACATTAAGTAGTTTCTCTACCTCTTCCTTAATAGCAGGGGCCTTCCAAGGATTGACAAGTATAAGATGTTGTCGAATAGGATTAGCATCCAGATAAGTTCTAATCTCATGTTTGACAATACGAGGGTCGATTCCTGGCATCTCTTCATATGACCAAGCAAATACATCTCGAAATTCCTTGAAGAGTTCGGTGTAGAACAGGATTTCTTCTGGCGAACAATCTGCACTGATATGTACATTTTCAATCTTTCCAGGGGTACGAGAGATATCAATCGTGATGGTAGGAGAGATACTCTCCATATTTCCTTCGGCATAAATGTTGTGCGTATCAAGTGGAACTACAACGTGACCGACAATCTCGCTCAAAGTAGATCAAAAATCATCTTATTTGACTCTAGCTAGCTCTGGGAAAAAATAAGAGTGATGATGCATATCATCCAAAGATTTGTTAGAACCATTCATGGAATCGATGATAGCTTCATGTGAGGGAAAAGTCTCATCGAAGCAGTCATGTGAACAAGACAACGAAGTGGCCCATACGGGCTTAAGAACAGGGTCCTCCTCATCCGTCGACGAGGTAATAGGATCAGGATCGACAGAAGAGTCAAGTACAACTTGATACGCAATATCCGATGTCGATAATGGCATGGCCATTCCATCATGCGACTGACCCTCGCAAGACAAATTCAATGAAGGTAGGGTGTTACACATCAAAATTACTCATTACGATGATGTCCCAGTGTCGTCATGACTAGTGTCGCAAGTGTCACATTTTGGCTGCAAGTGTCACAAACATCATACTGCCATCTTGCTTATGTCATGTCTCTAACGACATCACAGGGACACTTAAGACACCTTGAAATACTGGTTTAAAAAGGAGAAATCATATGATGAGGAGTACAAAACCTTTACCACGGAATAGACCACTCAAAAATGGATTTTGGAGGGCAGCGCTCCCCTACCCAATGTCAGGGAGTGCCAGCGCTCCCTGGCCTTATTTGGGGGAGTGTTGTAATGCTATGTGCACCCTTTTGGGGGAGCATTGCAATGCTCTGTGCACCCTTTTTGGGGAGCATTGGCATGTTTCGGCAAATTTTGTGTTGTTGAGGAAAATCAGGGATAAATCCCCCTCATCTATGGAGTTGGTTGGATTCAAATATGAGGTCAAGGCTACATCTTAGGTAGGATCCACAACTGATGGAGAAGGATCCTCAACCTATCCCAAGAATCTCTAAGGTGGTTGGATCTCTACAATATTATATAAGGAGGCCTTCTCATGGTGAAAGGAGATATAGAGAAATTGAGAAGCACCTAACTTACGATCTCATAAGGAAGGGGGGACATTGAAGGCATCAAAATTATGATCTCACAAGGGAGATTTATCATTGAAGTATCATCATTTTTTGTGGATTATTTGAGAAAAGGGTTGGACAAGGAGAGCTGGGAGAGGCTACTGCACCTTCATCAAAGGTCTGTAAGTATTCTTTGTTGTTCTCATTAATATACATATGTGTTTGGCCTGTTTCTTTCAAGGTTGTGTTTGTTCTACATGAACTTGTCTCTATTAGATAGATCTGGTTTCAAGCTAATCTTAGTGTAATAGGAATCTTGTTTTGTCTTTGTTTTGTTTGCAGGATTTATTGAGGAGGTTGGAGATCAAAGATCAACTCAGACCGTGCGAGGACGAACATCATTAAAAGGGTACTCATTTCTTCCAAATATCTATACTTTAGTTTAACTAGATTTAAAAGGATGTGTGTGACCAACATTAGCACTCTTTCGGTCTTGGTCTTAGGAGTCTAGAGTCCAAGAGGGAATCCACTTGTTCGCAAGGGGATTCTCCTGCAACAGAAATTGGCGACCATAGTGGGGAAATGAACTTTCAGTTTTGGGTTCCTTCCTTGGTCTTGTACCTACCCTTTTCCCACCTTTAATATCACTTTTTATGTTTTTTTATGATCCATTAGCCTTCTCCTACCTTCACTAGCAATTTCACCAATTTTCATGGATTGTGGGTGAGTTTTTGCATGGTTTTTGGCTCTTTTTCTAAGTTTCTGGGAAGACCAACGCCCCCCTGTAGGCCATACTAGTGCTCCAATTCTCCCCTACAGTGTCGTAGGGAGCGTTGCAACACTCTTTGCACCCTTCTAGGGGAGCACTAGTCTCTTTTTTGAGAGTTTTTGCCTTTTTCTACTCAGTCTTTTGCAGACTTTTTTGTAGAGATATTTACCCTGAGTATGTGGTTGGTTTGTGAAGTTGTTTGGATTGGTTTTTGATGATTTTTCATGCTTATCACACCCTATTTTAATTCTTGGATCTTGAACCTTTTTCATAAATGTGAAATTTCCTTTTCTAGCTTCTTTTTTGATAAGACAATTTTGAATGATTTCTCTTTCTCCCTATCATTTATTGTATTCTTCTCTGCATTTTATTTGTGTTCCTTGAATGATTGATTGGTTGTAGAATCCTTGATGGTGTTATTTCTTGTTAGAACAAGTTTCTACTTGTTTTCTTTCATACCTCATTGCCTTGTGTGCATGCTTTGTTTGTAGCCCTTTTTCTTTGTGTCTTTTTGCATCTGCATAGGACTCTTTCTCATGATTGAAAGTAGTGGATCATTGAAGGTTTTGTATTTAATTTCTATATACGTAATAATGAAACAAGGAAGATAAATTCATTTTTGCTTTTGGGTAGTGAAACTAGATTGCATTTGACGTAGCGGAATTGCATGGTTTTTGGCTTTTTTGGGACATTGTGCATCTATAATGATGAATGTTTTCTCATTCTCATAGCATAGTTTTCATTGAAATGAAAAGATTGCATATTCATTTCTTTGCATAAATTTCAAGTCGGTCAAAACACCATATTTTCCACGCCATTTTCCTTTTGAGTAACAATGGCCTTAAAAATCAAGCGCTAAACTAAAATTGATTAGATATTTTTACATTTTCTGGCAGCAAACCTACATTATATTAGTTGTAGGGCTTTGGAATAGGTGTGAAATATAACTTTCCAAATATGCAAACAAACATAGGATCTTGTGTTAGGGAATGGTGAAATCCAATTGCAACATTTTTTCCTTGGAAGCCCTTCTCACACAAGGGTCAAACCTGAGGTCGCATTGAGACTAGCAGAGTTACTCACCCTGCTTTGTTGGTTTTGGTGTAGATATTGCGCGTATTATGGGATTCGCTTGAAGGTATACCCACAATGATGAGTGGAATCCTTTCAAGTTGATTTTGGGTTAGATACCCTACCCTTGCGTGTGGATTAGAGTGTTGACTGTTTCCCCAGGCATCACTGTTGTAGTTGGTAACCTTAGTGGCCTATCTCTTTAGGGTATTTACACAAGGTGACTGTGGAGGGGCAAGTCTTCACGATACCTGGAATCGACGTTGTCCAGACTCACTCAAGCTCCTTGGAGGGTATACCCACAATTATGTGTGGGATCTTGCACCAAAGCATAAGTCTGTTAAGCAGGTCGCCAATGTGACTTTTCCACCCGCTCTATCTCAGCCCCTTCTTACTTTGTTCTCACGACGTTGGATTTCATCACCAACTAGTGTGCTCATTGTGAGAAGGTTTTTTTTTATTGTTTGCTTACTATATTTTTAGCATGTGTTGTTTGTTCTCCCTAGAAGAATCTAGGTTGGATATTTATTTTTTATGGCGTCAGTTCCCGGAATGACCAATGAAGGAACCCCTTTGTCAGGGAAACCTTTGTTTTTCCTTCTTACGGAAACGTTGGTCCTCCTTACATCGCTATTTTGAGCCTTCCAAGTCTCACAATTGGGTTACTAGTATGGTTGTTTTCGACTACGGTGATCTCGAATGCAGGTGCTTCAGATGTAAGCACACCACCCACACATCAACCTCATGTTGACCTTTCTCCTTCTTCGCCCATCAAGTTTCCTTCCATTTCTCTTTCTTCACCTAGTGAAATATCTAAAGAAAGTATCCAAGTTGATAAGGAAAAAAATAAATGGAAAGAGAAGAAGAAGAACCAGAAAGGGACCAAGCCTCCAACTACATCAGATGTTGGATCCAAAAAACCAACTACTATTAATAGTATTGGGAGTGTTGATGAGGTCGTTAAAATTAAAACGAAGAATATAAAACCCAAATTCCCTTGCAGTCTTTGTAAGGGTGACCACTTTCTGATGGATTTCCCTGGTCTTCCCAAGGTCTTATAAATGTGGTCCTCCACTTCATCAGATTCTACTAGA
The DNA here is from genome assembly GCA_000966675.3 of Picea glauca. Classification (NCBI taxonomy): domain Eukaryota; kingdom Viridiplantae; phylum Streptophyta; class Pinopsida; order Pinales; family Pinaceae; genus Picea; species Picea glauca. The sequence goes on from JZKD02S2289761.1 coordinate 358,430, forward strand.
CATGTTGGTGATGCCCTGTCAACTAGTGACGTTAAGGTTGGTAAGAAGAAGACAATTGTCAAATTTCCTTGTATGTTATGCGAAGGTTAACATTACTCTCACCTTTGTCCTCGTATGGATGAGGCTTCTTCTCTTTTGGAAAAGCTTCAACTTCCAACTAGTTATCGTAAGATTTCCTCCAACCCATCGTTAGTTGATGTAATGGTCAATATGGTTCCATCCCCAGTCATTCCGATTGATCAGATGGTCAATCTATTTTCATCCTTGGTTGAACCACTAACCAAAGTAGTTGATCCAGTTCCGTCATCGGTCAGCCCACTTCTTATCTGAAAAGTGAAACCCAAGTGACTGATCCAGTCCTGTCATTGGTCAGTCCCACCCTTCATCTGAAGAGTGCCAATGTGGTCAATACAACTCCTCCTCTGACGAGTACCAAAGTGGTTTCTCCAGTCCCTTTATCGGTTAGTCTGGTTGATCTTGTAGTCAATCTGGTCACGTCCTTAGTTGAACTAGTTGACAAAGTGGTTGATCTGATCCCATATTCATTCAATCCCACTCTCCCGTTAAAGAGTGCAACCCAAGCGGTTGATCTGTTTCCACCTATCGACCCCATTCTCCCCTTGGAGAATGAAACCCAAGTGGTTGATTTGATGTCATTATCAATCGATCCTACTCTCCCTTTAGAGAGTAAACCTGATACTTCCCATGTTTTTCTCGTTGATATAGAATCTACCATGCTGGGGGGAATTCCTCCCTCTCCCGTGAAACCCCCTCCAAGTAATGAGGCCATCATTTTTTATTGGGGTGTGCTAACTAGACCTCGTCTTCCCTCTCACACTCCCTTCAATATTACAGTATAGGTTTTTGGTTAGGACATTCCTCATGCGCTGATAGATGAAGGTTCGTCCGTTAGTATTTTGTCCTCTCTTGCTTGGAAAACTTTGGGTTATCCTCAGCTTGTGTCGGCTACCCAGACTATGTTCTCTTTTAACAGAAGAACCAGTCACCCTTTAGGGATCCTTCCTTAGTTTCTCGTAATTTTGGGAGGGAAAACAATCTTTATTGATGTTATGGTAGTCCAGGACCCCTTGGATTTCGATTTACTCCTTGGGCGAGATTATGTCTATTCCATGAAATCTATTGTGTCCACTATTTTTCGTGTGATATCTTTCCCGCACGATGGAATAATTGTGATTATTGATCTAATTTTGTTCGTTGGCCTTGACTTGACCATGAACCTAATAACCTCCCTAAACGGGTCTTATATGCAGTCGATATCACCCCTGCCACGGGTCAATTATGTGGCATTGTCTCCCATGATTTCAACTTCAGATGACTTAGATCTAGTAGTTGACATGGTGATGTCTTCGATAGGGCTATTGGAGCCTGATCTCCTTACCCCTGTCATGGCCCTTGACATGTGTTCCTTCAAGAGAATTTTTCTTCCATCCAATGAAGATCTCTTGGAAGCCATGAATGAGTTTTGGTGCCTTGACACAGTGTCCTTCCATAGCATTATCCTCTTGGAATCCATGATCAATAAAGTGTCACGAGCATAGTTTTATTTTCTTGTGTCAAGCTCGTTAAAAAATGAAACAATCACCTCTCCTGTCAGGTCGAGTCTTTCACCAGATCTCGTAGATGTCGAGTCGAGTCTTTCATTAAGTATCATATTTGAACCTTCATTTCATCCACTTGTATCCTTTTTCTCCATCTAGTAGAGAAATTGGTGACAACCTCAAAGTTGGTGAATGAATTAATGAATTGAATCTTGGGGGGGCATGTCTCTAGCCTTTTATTATCATTCTGGAGTTATACTGCTAGATTTTCCAGTTGGGGGCAGAGTACCAACCATCCATGGGTATCCCAACCTTTGGAAATTATGTTGGGAATTTACAAGCATAGTTTAATTTTGTTTCAAGATTGTTTCAAAATGAAACCAATACAGAGCTTAGTCTTTGTTCTTTCTCGTGATCGTAAAAAACATAAGAACGCAACCGAGTAAACTTTTATCTCTTTTTCGGAATCACATGGATACACTAAAAAGGAACCCCCTGGAGTCATCTTTAAGCTTTTTTCAGACTCTCTAAACGTGAAAAGATTGTCGAGTGATATTGCTTCATTTCCCACTCGTTAAAAGGTTTGAAAGGGCATATTTCGAGTGATAATTTATCTCTTTTTCGGCCTTGTGAGACTAACATTAAAAAAGGACAACACTGGAGTCGTCTTTAAGTTGTTTTCAGACTCTCTAAATATGAAAAACCATCGAGTTTACCTTCTCTGGACTCGTTAAACAATCATACATTGAAGGGCCCATACGAGACCGAACCCTTATTTCTTCCAGTTTGTTAGACAAAGGAAGAGGGACTTGCCAAATGTGAGTTATATCGATCATGTGTTACCCTCCTCGAGCTCATTAAGTTAAAAAGAGGTACTCATCTATCTGGATGGGGGAAAAAATTGAAGGAAGCAAGCCAAGTAGTTTTTGGGAAAATTGCAAGTCACTCTTATGGTCGCCCTTGAACACGGCACTTTGTCTTTGCATACATTGTAATCTGTTGAACCTATGCACTAAACTAATCCTCTGAGTTTCTTTACTCCTTTGGGTCAGCCGACGAAAGTCACAGTATCCACTGCATCATCATGTTTTGGTCCATGTTGTGTTTTTTTTGTTGTGCCTCAGTGTTCAAGGGAAGTATCTGCCTCAAGAGTCAACCATCACAAATTTCCTGTTTCAATACCTATGTCAGTCCATTTTCATTTGATCCACCAATTACATCTCTGTGTTAGTTTTGTGTCATTGATGGGAAATACATCAAGGCCCTCCTTTGGCGAGTCTGTTCCTATCGAATTCAGCACATTATCCGGGAACTAGACTTAGAAACCAGTTAGTACCTTGGGACCTACATGCCTCAATGGCAGGCCTCCTTGCGTCCGAGAATGGGTTTACATCATTAACCTCTAATCAGATGATTCCATGGATGTTCAACTTCATCTCATCCATTCACATTCGTTGGAATGTACTAGAGTACCTTGGGAATCATTGGCATCAATGGTGATTTACCTTGCGCTTGTTAACAGTTTACCTCATTAGCTGATAATCAAGTGGTTTCTGCAATGTTTGACATCAGGACATCCATTCACATGGTTAGATTTGTACTACATCGAGATTGGTAAGAATACCTTGGGTTGAGTCATCACTCTTATATATACTTTTCCCAGGTTGTGATGGAGTTTCTTTTTAACATTGACACATATACTGTCACATAGATCCACTTTGTATTGGTCATGGATATGTCTTGTCTTCTTGTAGATCCATTGTTTATTCTTTGTCGCTACGATCAGTTCAGGTCATAGGAGTATAAATCCACATTGTATCTTTAGTGGATATATCTTTTGTCAATATAATTATGGATCCACCGTGTATTTTATGGCAGACATACCTTGAAAGTATTTATCACTCAAGCATAAGTATGCCTACCTTGGGTTTGAAACATGTCATAATATTTGTTTGATGGTTTTGTGCAGCTTCTTCCAGGTTCTCTGAGTCCATCGCTTGCTCGAAAAAGTCTACAAAGTGCTTCAGTCATCAGCTCCCATCTTCTAACTTCACACTTTGGGGGGAAATCTGTTACACTTCAAAATTACTCATTACGATGATGGCCTAGTGTCATCATGACTAGTGTTGCAAGTGTCTCAAACATAATACTGCCATCTTGCCTATGTCGTGTCTCTAATGAAATCATAGGGACACTTAATCCACCTTCAAAGACTGGTTTAAAAAGGAGAAATCATCTAATGAGGAGTAAAAAACCTTTACCATGGAATAGACCACTCAGAAATGGATTTTGGAGGGAAGCGCTCCCCTAACCACTGTCAAGGAGTGCCAATGCTTCTTGGCCTTCTTTGTAGGAGAATTTCAATTCTTTGTACACCCTTTTGGGGGAGCGCTGGCCTCTTTCAGTAAATTTTGGGTTGTTGAGGAAAATCACGGATAAATCCCCCTCATCTCTGGAGTTGGTTGGATTCGAATATGAGGTCAAGGCTACATATTAGGGAGGATCCACAACTGATGGAGAAGAATCCTCAACCTATCCCAAGAATCTCTAAGGTGGTTGGGTCTCTATAAGCTTATATGAGGCCTTCTCATGGTGAAAGGAGATATAGAGAAATTGAGAAGCACCTAACTTATGATCTCATAAGGAAGGGGGAAAATTGAAGGAATCAAACTTATGATATCATAAGGGATATTTATCATTGAAGCATCATCATTTTGTGTGGATTATTTGATAAAAGGGTTGGACAAGAAGAGTTGGGAGAGCCTGTTTCACCTTCATCAAAGGTGTGTAAGTATTCTCTGTTGTTCTCATTAATATACATATGTGCTTGGACTGTTTCTTTCAAGGTTGTGTTTGTTCTACATGAACTTGTCTCTATTAGATAGATCTGGTTTCAAGATAATATTAGTAGAATAGGAAGCTTGTTCTATCTTTGTTTTTCTTGCAGTATTTATCGAGGAGCTTGGATATCAAAGCTCAACTCGAACTGTACAAGGACAAACATCATTAAAAAGGTACTCCTTTCTTCCTCTTCTCTATAATTTAGTTTAACTAGATTTAAAAGGATGTCATTGACCAATGTTATCATTCTTTCTATTTTGGTCTTAGGAGTCTAGAGTCCAAGAGGGAATCCACTTGTCTGCAGGGGGATTCTCTTGTAACATAGGGTCCAAGGATCGTTAAAATAGGAAGTGCGGAAAGGAACGAACCTCTCTGACGAAATGGGTCTACTGGACATGGCGTAAACATTGTGAATTGGTGCCATGAAGTCGAAGGTACCCATAAGGGATGAATACATTCTAAAACCGATATTCTCAATTGTTGGATGAGAGTTGTCGACCATAGGGATCGACAGTCTAACAAATGCATTGGGGCTAGCATATGCAAAGGATAACTAGTCAATTGTCACAATCTTCCCATCGTGACGAAAACAAAGAGTACGAAAGACAAACGATATGATGATAGGCATAACATAATTTCAATTGCGTCCTAGTAAAAAGTTATAATCGAGAGGCATATCAACTACCTCAACATCCACCTCTACCGTCTTCCCACCTAACTGTACCGGAAAGGAAAGAAGAATATCGTGAGGGCAGAAGGAACGACCGTCAAAATAAGTCAACATGGTCGGTGATTGAGAAAGAGTCGAAGAGACGAGAGATTTCAAACAGATCAGGGACATCAAAAATGTAGCAGTGCCTTCATCAACAACTGCACGTTTGATGGTATACTTTGAGTACCCCGTGTGGATTTAGAATGCCACATGGTAAGGCAAGCGAGGCTTCACATCTGTGACGTCAAACTTGATAACTTTCGAGCCACTGGGGTCTAGAGCTCCTAATGCAGATAAAAAGGCATTCCTTTGTGAAGGACACACCTGGAGTACCTCCAGATCTGACATCACACAAGGGTTTTGACCCAGATCCTCAACAATAGAGTAATTTTGGGCGACTCTAGCATTTGGATTATGGGTAGAGCACTTGAGTACTCCTTTCGAAATACGAGGTGGTGGATTTGGTTTTTCTATCTATAAAGTCATCTCTAGAGGAGGAGGAGGAGATTCTATACCAGGTACAGTCTGTGAGGAACAAACATTGTAATAACGAGATAGGGTGGCTACATTAACCTGAGAATTGACCATATTGATACACAAGCGGTCACTGTCTTGTGACACTGGATTTTGACTCCCATTGGCCAAATTTTTGGCATTTGAGTTTCTCAAGGCCATGTGTTGGTTATGTGGGAAAGGATTCATCATCACGGCAGGCGATAGAGATAAGAGCCTCGTAGATTGCGCAAGTATGCGGCATAAATGAGTAAGATGATCATCTGTAAAAAGCTTACAGGGAAATTTCACCTTACGCCTTTATTTCTTGCCCTCCCTATCATTATTCTTCATCTTCTCATTATTACCATTTTCCTTGGGTTTATTATTATTTTCCCACCCTTACGATTATTTTTGTCCTTTCTTCTTATTCCCACCTGGTTGCTTGTTACCATTTGGGTCGGTCGACGATTGCACAAAATGTACATCCACTGACTGAGTAGGATTGGAAGACACAGATGAAGCTATCCCTCCTGCATACTAGTTTAGAGACAACTCTTTCAAATGGCTTGTCACCGAGTTTGTGGATTTTACATTGGCAAAGCCTAGAATGCCATCGACATGAGGTCCGGTATTTTGTCTAGGGTCATAGGTCGACCTCGGTACGTCCGGAAGAATGTGGTAGAACATCCCAAACTGAGCATATATAAGATCTAACTGTTGTTCTTTGAATATTGCTTCTTCCTCATAAGTAACCCTGGATGTAGCAACATCCTTTGAGATAGGAGGCTACAAGTATTTAAGGAACCATTCTACAAGGAAATTAGGGGGAATGCAGGTCTTGATCAACCTCTTCCATCTACGCCACTCCTAGATGTGATTCGAGATATGAGTGGCGGTGTCCTGGCATAAATTCAAAAGAAATTATAGGCCAACATCGTAACGAACTGGCAATCGAAAGTGGTTAAGGAAGACTAGCACCATCTGACTAAAGGTCCCATATGCCCCCCTAGGTAGCTCGATATACCATTTCGCAGCAACTCCAATGAGGGTGTGTTGAAATAATCTTAACTAAATGGAATTATCATTAAGGTAATTCGAAGAGAACCATAGGTGAAAGGTGGTGACCTAATCACCAGGATCCTCGCCATTCTTACCTTTGAATCTCAGAATATCTGAAGGAATCTTGGTGGGGACAAGGGGCCATGTAGGATCATGACACACATGGTCATTCATAAACTTAGACAAGTATGGAAAATTAAGCGTGGCCATAAAAGGGATATGGGGTTGAGACATCTCACCCCAAGCTCCCTGGAAAGATTGTGTTTGGGGAATCACATCCCATCCAGAGTTCTGGTAAGCACCATGGACCTATTCGGGATTATAAGACCCTCCTCCAGGCTGATTCATAAGAGGTTGTTTGAGAATCATTCTAGTAGAAATGTTCTGATGAGGGTTATAAAAATTTCCCCCAACCAGAGTGGCCTCGGGATGGGTGTTGCCCAAGGTGTGAAATTGACCTCCTCCAGGTGTGAATCCGGAGGATAAAGGTGGATTTGTCATGCCAAATATGCTGGTCAGAATCGACATTGACGAGGTGAGGGTATAGGATGAAACTTGAGCAAAATCTTGTCCGCCAGGTTGGTTGCTCCACCCATAAGCAAGAGGATTAGACCCGGGGTTAAAAGAGGGAATTCCTCCCATAGTAGGAGTCATTTGATGGATCTAAGATCCACCAAACGAAAATGGAGTATAAGGAGGGGTTGTGCCCCCAAGTCCAATTCTATCATTAGGGCCAGTAGCTGGGATGGAGTTTGAAAAATGCGAAGTAAAATTCAACATACCATAGGAAAAAGGACTAGAGACCATAGGTATGGACTGAACATTATATCTCGGTGAGTGACCAAGATACCCAAAATTGGTTCGTGGACATAGGTTGAGTATTCACTATAGGACAGGAAACAGTGATGATAGGTGCCTCTTTCACTACAACCATTGTGGTTGTAGGAGTCAAAGAGGTGCCATTAACTATAGTAGGTGTGGGAGTCGAAGGGATCCCAATATTATGATGACTCAGTTTAGTACTTATCCTTGTAGAATCACAAGTCTGAATAGTGGAGGTGTGTGTACCACGTCTAATAACTCTACGCATTTTAGAAGGAAAAGATTCGAAATTCGGTGGTAACTGTAATAGGCAACGGGATCGGTGGGGACGTTGGTCTGACTCCATGATGACTTAAGACTCAATATATAAAAACAAATCCTAAGGCCAACTAGTAATCAAAGAGCACACCAAAAAAATCAAATGACCAATATGCACAAAAATGGGATAAAGTAGTTGAAAGGGGCCTCCCTCCCTAAAGTAGGTATGTCTCGCCCAAGAGGGGCCTGAGACTCCCTGCTAAATATCGAAGGTAAAGAAATTAGTTATAAGGGCCCTCATGGGATTAACAACCAGTCGATCAGATCCCCCCGGAGACGTAATCCTCCATAAAGTTTGTGTGATGTCCAACCCTTATCTGACCCAGGGTACCTGCATAATAACCCCTGCAAGTAACCTACGTGGCACCTAAATCAAGCAACTAGGAAACCACTGTATAACCGATGCATAGGAGAGAAGTCGTAAGTTAGGTCCACCGTATGGGTAGGGTATCAAATCCAAAAACCTTGAAAGTACCGCCTCTCACGGAGGTAAGGGCACTAGCAAGATCCCCAGATATGAATAGATCCCCAAAAATATCTATGACGCTAAGAAGGTATCGGGGGGATATCCCTTCAACCAACCTTACACGACCTCATGATTAACTCTGGTGTAAGCGGATCCTCCTGATATTACCGATTATACAATGGATTTCTCCACTCCCTTAGTTAGACATATATGTTGATTTAATAGCCTTGGAGAAGTTTACTCACAAAATACTATTCCAAGGCACTAAACCCTAAGCTAGTTTGTGCACCCTAGAAAATAAAATCGTTACTAATCAATTTTAAATTATAGCGTTAATATTAATGGTCATGCTTACTCAAAAGGTATGGTGGTGAAACTAGTGATGTTATGACTCAGCAAGTAAAGTAAATATGAATACAATGCAAAGTCCCAACTTCAATTTTCAATGAATGATATGCTTCTTAAAACAATGCAATTTTCAATTTCAACTCTACAATTTTGAATAAATAATGCAATCTTTATTTACATGCACTAAGCTAAATGACAAAGACTCAAAAGATCAAAATTCCAAGCAATGCAAAATGCCTAATAATTTTGTATTTTCAATATAAGAAAAATAAAAATGCATGGACTGAACAACAACTTGATATATAAAGACTCTCTTATTTATAGAAAGAGACAACTCAAGTAGGATACCAAGGAGAAAAACACCCAGCCCAATGTACAAGGACAATCAAAATGAAAAGGTGATGAGAAAGGCTCTACCCAAAAATTCAACCAAAGACAGGTTTTTTGTCATCCCACAAACACTTAACAGTCACTACAGAGACCCAAGAAGACTCAGTAATCATCAAAACCTACCCAACAACCACCAAACCCAACAAAAAAGCAAAAGTGGTTTATGTACATGAATTCTCAAGGAAACAACACATATGTACGCAGCTTGCAGAAGGATAGCACGCGTATATACGTGACTTTCAAGAAAAAACTCGCATATATGTGTCAAAAACACAGCTAGGCTAAGGCAAAGGTTGAAAGACTCAGACCTAGAGTGAACATAGGTTTTCAAGCAATGATACGACAAGAAACGCAATATAAACAAGAGAAATCTAAGGATTAAAACACTCCAAACCCCAAGAAATAATATTCAATCCCTAGTATGGTCATCAACTCTGTTATGAGGAAAATCTCTCTATGGCTAGGGGAAAACCACAACAGACAAAAATGAATTAGAAATCAACTCTATTCTCAAGTATGCTATATAAACAAATATGTTAGCAAGACAAGATAAAAGGCCTACCTCGTCCAAACGTTTGACTAATTCCATCGTTGAGCACTTGACCTAAAGAAATACACCTGCAACTAGTCCTCAACAACCAAGCAAATCAAGAATATGGTGATAATATATGATGTTAGCATATTCAATAGCATAATCCATTAACATTCATAACAAATATTCCCATGGAATAATAATTCAAATATTTTCAAGATATCAATTGGACGAGAAAATAATATTTCTATTAAGATTTGAACAACATAAGTGAATAAGTTACAGACTTCCATGTCGGCATGGTTCAGAACCGAGAAAATAAGTTCATTCCAGCTGGGCCTCCACCACTTCAATTCTCCACCAAAGGCAAGCTCATGTAAGAGATACAATGGATTTCTCACTTAATAAGGGAAGCGATTGGGGGTTTAACACTGTGTTCAGACTTAAAGGACAAAGGGATGCAGACTCAATGTGAAGTGAATAATTTCTCCAGAGTAACTTTTCTCTCAAAGTTGAATTCTTTCTCCTCTTTTCCATAGCTTAGAATTGGCCTATTTATAGCCTTCAAATGGAACTAAAGGGCCGAGTCAGAACATTTCCAGTATATGGAAGGCCAAGGATTGTTGATCTCCTTTCGTGACATGGAAAATCGACACCATTTTTCATTTCTGGGCACATTTCCCGATGTACGCGGGTTGTAGTGGTGCAACCTATGTATAAGCATGTTGTATAGTAGGCAAGGTATGTATATGTGGAAAAAATGTATTTTTGTCTCTAGGATTTTCAAAAAGGGATGAAAATTCTGCATAGGGAAATGGAAAAAGGCCTTATGTGAAAGATTGCATAGGGTGAGGCAAATCTTACTATAACAGGAAAATCATTCACAACCGTCAGATCTGGGAAAGGAGCATGACAGTTAACCCTCAAGTCTTTTAGACTTCGTTGCTTCGACAAATTTTAATATTTTGACAAAAGGAGGAAAAATCCTCGAAGCTCCAAAGTCCCGAAGTAGATCTACATCGTAGATCGTTTGGGGGAAGGCGAGTTGTTGGATCCCCAAGTGGTTCAACAGTTCGACACTTCGAGGAAATTTGGTTGTGGCTGCATGGAGTCGAGAGTTCCCCAAAGTCTCGAAGTTTGAAATTAATCTAGACTATTCATATTCATGGATACGTGTCCGACAATAAGCAAGTGTTCATAATTTTGGCATTCGACAGTTCAAGGGTAGGGCAATGTTCGACAGTGAAATCCCCCGAAGCCTGAATTTCCAAAGTCACAGAACCCCGAAGTCCTGAAGATCCGAAGAACACTTGTTCGGGAGTTATAAATTATGTTGGTGTGAAATATTTTGGAGTTTCAAAGTTCTGAAGTGCCGGATGTGACGTGGCATGACGACCTCACCTAAGGTGATGCAGACCCACTTTACACCTGACACGTGTCAAATTGATTCATGCTTTTGATAGGATTTTTGTACCAATTTTGATTTGACACGTGTCGCTCGTCAGTGGGGCCACATGTCACCACCATATTATTGACATGTAGCACCCCGGGTGCGCAGTACTAAGTGGACCCCAGAAGTTTGGAAGTTCAGTATTTGGGATAAATTGTGTAGGTTGTGGTAAGAACCTCTAAATCCCAAATATTTGGAGCGTCGGAGTCCCGAAACTCAG